>ML387579.1:0-22215 GCA_005239525.1 Nicotiana knightiana | reverse complement strand
GAGAGGGAATCCGAGTGAATCATATGAAAAGCTGCCAAGCTACTTTTATATACTGGTTTTTACAAATCCTATATCGATGGTAAGTTTAAAAAAAATAGAGGAAGACCTGTTCATGTATACTTTTGTTGCACTATATCCGTCTATAAAAGAATGACAGTATTGCAAACCAGTTATTGTTGTAGATGGGACCTTTCTTAAATCGACATATAGAGGAACATTATATATATATATATATATATATATATAATGTTCCTCTATATGTCGATTTAAGAAAGGTCCCATCTACAACAATAACTGGTTTGCAATACTGTCATTCTTTTATAGACGGATATAGTGCAACAAAAGTATACATGAACAGGTCTTCCTCTATTTTTTTTAAACTTACCATCGATATAGGATTTGTAAAAACCAGTATATAAAAGTAGCTTGGCAGCTTTTCATATGATTCACTCGGATTCCCTCTCAATAGTTGAATTGCGCACGCATATTCCTTCGATCTTCAAGTTTGCATATATGTCATTTGAAGACTATACTGCTTGTTCATGTCTCCAATTATGTCATTATGAGTGTATATTATTTTTGGGTCTTTATACTTGTCTATCAGAAGACTGTCGATGAGTTTTGCAGTAACTTAACGTTACATATAAGATCTATCTTTCAGGGGGAATGAGTGTAGTTTACTGAAATTTCTGACTTTGAAAAGTTTTGTTGTTTTCAGGCTCGAAGACTTAAAACACAAATCGCAATTGTTATGGATGCATACTAAGCAGTACCTACGACAAGGATATAAATTTTTCATCAATAAACAGAGCGACATAAAATACAATGGTATATAGTGATACACACTACCATCCACCATACGGGATGAAAAAATACAACGACTATATAGTACTACACGGTGACAGCCACAATTTAAAAGTGAACATCAACAAACTTACAAGCAGCAACTTATTTTCTGCATAATTATACTTCTAACATAGACTATGATATACATTGAGATACATAATTATACATTAAATATTTTCATACCTGCTTTCACTTGATCTATGCACCTTAAACTGGAATTTTTATTTTATTGTCAAGAGCTTCAAGACTTTGACTATCGTAGCCTTGTATTTTCTAAATTTGACCTTCTTCTACATCTATGTATTGAGGGTCAGTTATTATGTATTTTCATCAAATTGTGTATCCTACCAGTCTTCTCCATCCCCAAACTCAATCATATTATTTGGATCGCCATTGTATTTATCTAGTATAAATGTGCTTTGTGCATATTCTGAGGAAATCACAGCAAAATTTGAATTGTAGCAGATCATGTCCATATCCTGTTCACTCGATGTTATACAAAGGGGATACATTGTAATTCCGAGCTTTTTTCAGCTCAAGATATACACATTCACCCATATTATTGTGTATCACTGTTGGTGGAGAATTGTTTGAAAAGTATATTTGATTTCAATAACATTCAATGAAGTATCTATCATAAGAAGTTTCAAAATCACGTCTACAAAAACTTCAAAACTTATATTTGGAGTAACTATTACAGCATCGACATTGTAATCCATAAAGCTGTTGTCAACATTCCATCGGCCACCATATTGAATAAAAATTGATAAATTTTTCACTGAAGTAGCTAAAATTAGATCAAAACTCACTAATTCCTTGATTGGTTTTGATTGTAGTTCGTAGTTCTTTCATCAAAGTTGTATCTACAGAGAAATCGCGAAAGGAGATTGTTGCTTCTACAGTGAAATTGATCGGTTTTTTAGTGAAATTTGGAGCTCCTTTTGAGAATTTTTTGAGAGAGAAAGCTGTGATTTACAGAATATAGGTCTCTGTGAAATTGATACGCTTAAAAAATAGGGAAGGAAGATCTTTAGCGTGATTCTTGGATGGAAGAATCTAATTTTCGGAAGATCTAATTTTCGGCTACTTTTGGTAAGTGTTAATTTTGGGCTAGGGGTTGGTAAGTTTGAGTTTAAATTGTCATTTTTGTACTTTGCCAATGCTAATTGGTCCTTGCACTAGCCAAGAATCAATCATATATGGGGGGAGTGCACGGTTAGCCACTAATAACACATGTATTTACTTTTAAGTCACTGCCTAAAATGTCTTTAGTCTTTAGCCACTGCTTTAATAAACTTTAATTGTCCAGACGAAAATACCCTTCTGCTCATGTCCTTAACTTTTGAACTTAACTTCAGGACTTCAGGACTATATGTCCTTAACTTTTGAACTTGGAACTCAAACTTCAGGACCAAGCGTCCTTAACTTTTGAACTTGTAAATCTAAGTTCAGGACCAAGTGTCCTTAACTTTTGAACTTGGAATTCAAAGTTAAGGACCAAGTATCTTTAACTTTTGAACTTGTAAGTCTAAGTTCAGGACCAAGTGTCCTTAACTTTTGAACTTGTAAGTCAAAGTTCAGGACCAAGTGTCCATAACTTCTGAACTTGGAACTCAAAGTTAAGGACACTTTATCCTTAACTTTTGAACTTGAAACTTGAAGTTCAGGACCAAGTGTCCTTAACTTTTTAACTTGTAACTCAAAATCAAGGACATTGTGTCCTTAACTTTTGAACTTGAAATTCAAAGTTAAGGACCTATTATCCTTAACTTTTAATTAGTAACAAAACTAGCACGTTAATCTTTGAACAATCATAGTGATTATTCAAGAGTTTCTCAAAGTACCTACCAAAATCATGACTCTTTTATCTTCTGCTATGCATTTCGTGTAACCCAATAACATCTTTCTGTTACATTAACCCACGCACCCGACTTTTTAATTTGGAACCCAAATAGAAATTTAACATCTTTCTCTCTAAAAACAGTAGACCACGTCTGGAGCACTATTCCAATATGCATAACTCGTGAGTATGGAGGAAAGAAATTAAACAGTGGCTAGACGTTATTTCCATTACTGGTATACCCGGATTTGATAGAGTAAAAATGTAATGGAAGAAAGGGTAAAAATATCTTCTCATATTAATTTTAATAAAATAATGACTATTTTTGTTTCATATTAGAATTGCTGGATAAAAAATTAAATATCACCTTAAATAGTGGTTACCCACGCCATTTCTACTCATATATGTGCATTCAAGTAGGTGCTTGGAGTGGATACAAAAAAACAAGGGCAGTTGGAATTGAAGTCAAATAAAATTTGGTAAGTTGAACTATTGAAGTTGTGTTGAGACGCAAACTTCACTGGGTACAAAAGTAAAACATACTTTTTTTATTAACAACATTAGGGTTGGAGAAAGGAAAGAGGACGAAAATGCTACACTACACCGATTTGAACCTTTCACCTCAACCGTGGAAGGCATGGATCTCACACACCTTATTCTACACTCGGTAATTCTCCTAGCAAACATCATTTGGGATCCAAATACAAAAGGCCCAAAAACCAGTGTTTTAGGTAGGGGTATTAGTAGATCGGTACGGTACGGTACGGTATTTAAATATTTTGGTTTGGTATTTTTGGTATTTTATTTCTTAAAATATTATATCAATACTTTATCTAATTAAATTCGGTATGGTTCGATTTTTGTCCTTTCGATTTCGGTTTATTCGATTCGGTAACTTCGATTTATTCGATTTGAATACTAACTAGTGCACATAGTCATAAACTGCAATATTCTTAATTAAAGTACTTAAAACTATATAAAATTAAAAACGTATGTGACAAAAGATTTTGTCCAAAACGATCAAATATATCAACCTAAAGAGAGAAAACTATACATAAAAGAATAACTTTAATCATTAAAATGTTTTATTACTTGCTTAGAGTTGATTGATGAACTTAAGGAATAATAAAAAGTTAAAGTTTAGATTTTTTATATTTATGATATAATTAATAATATATGTATTATATAATATATTATATATTTCGGTACGATATCAGTATTTAAATTTTTTTTTTAAAATACCAAATATTAATTTTTTTTAAAACTTAAACCAAATACCATATCGAATATCAAATACTAAAATTTTCGATTTTGGTACCCAAATTATGCACGGTCTAGTTCCAGGTTCCAGCAAAACCCAACCAAGAACCCCAACTGGCAAAGTGCCGAATGATACCTATTCCAATATAATCTCAAGCCAAATCCATGTGAATTTTACTAATGCGCATTAGTACATCCCAAGAGCCAAGAGCCAACACACATCATCTCAAACGTGACGCCCCATTTTCGTCATTTTCTAATGTTTCGACCAAAGCCATAATTAAAGCCAGAAAAGATGGACATCTCTTTGTTCTTATCTGTTTGTTTCTGCCCACAAATTTTCATACTAATCCTCCTCTTTTCCTTTTTCCTCACATCCAAACAACGAACTTTACGATCAAAGATTAATTAATGGTAAGCACATAGTAATTAGTATCACTGAGTTGAATTAACCAGGGCTCAGTTTACATTAACTGCTTGGAATATCAAAAGCTTACATATGATACATAACAGTTATAGATCCAAATCAATAGATCTAAGCATAAATGATGCAACACAATAAAAGCAAACCATAAGCTGAAAAATTAGGATAATAAAATGTTAAATTTTGAAATTGAATTATCAATTAAGTTGATTTATTAGCTTTGAAGTTCATCTTCTCATAATACCGAATCGAAAGCAGCGATAGCGAGAGATTGACTTCATCTTTTCCCCATCGAGTGTTTGTAGCGGCGTATTTTAACGGCCGAGTAGGCGGCGGAGGAAGGCAAGGCCAGGCGGAAGTTGGAGGAGTTGAAGACGACAACGTTGGAGACGGAGACGGCGACGGCGACGGCTTTGAGAGTGGCCAGAGGTAGAGCGAGTAGAGCCGTCGGAAACCGCCGAGAGCGAGGACGACGGCTCGGAGCTGCTGCTGTTGGTTACGGTTGTGCTTTGTGCAGATCAGCTCCCATAGCCGCTCATCTAGCGCCGTCAGGTTCCACTGCTTGCTAACGCACGCTGCCGTAGCTAACGTGCGCCCGTCCACGTGCTTCAACACTTCGTACAGCAGATTCTCATCCAACAACACCGCCTCCGCCTCCGCCTCCGCCTCCGACTCTATAACCTCCTCCATCTTCATCTTCTTCTTCAAGTCACCTTCTCCGGCGGAGGTTGTGCAGTTAGATTCTCCGGCGTCGAATTGCCGCTTCATCGGCAACTTTTTCTCTTCCTCCGACTCTATAACTTGCTTCATCTTCTTCTTCAACTCACCGCCGCCGGCGAAATTAGCACAATCGGTTTCTTCGCCGTCGAATTGCCGCTTCATTTGATAGATCTGAATGAGGAAATCAAAGGATATAGGAGGACGACTTTTATTCCCTCGGTTCGGGGGGTTGCTAGTAGGGGTGGGTGGGGTTGAAAGGGGGTAGGGGGGGTGGTTAATGGTGGATTAAAGGGAAGCACATGCTATGGGGCTATAGAGATGATTATCGAAGACGACAAAGGAAGGTAATGAATGGGCATTTGGGTGGGCCGAAGAAAATGACAAGTTTGTCCATGTGATTGGTACTGTGTCCTAAGCTTGTCTTTGTCTTTTTATAAAGCTGTTTGTCTGATTCAATAACAATACTTCTTATTAGGCAGAGTATTTGGTCCATTCCTTTGGCTTTTCCCACTTCGTCCAGGGGTTTCGCTATAGTTTCTGACCTTGTTCTATTTTCTAAGTATTCTGTATTCATAAATTATTTTTCCGTTATTTTCATAAGTTAAAATTAATCTCATTCAAACTCAATTTAAGACTTATCTTTCACAATTTTTAATAAAAACCATTAGTTTATATGGTTTATTAGTATATATTACTATATTTTAAAAGTTATGTATACCTTTGAAATAATTCTAATCATGAGAGTATATGGTTGTATTTATCTCTTTATAAATGTCTCACTCGATTAATATTACACTTAATTAACAATACATACACTAATAGAAACAAGAAGTGTAAATTTTAAAATATAAAGTATAATGTAGTAATAAATAACTTATTGTTTAAAAATATTAAAATAAATTTAATTTGCCAAAACAACTAATAATTGAGATCACAAAAACTACAATGTAAAGAGTTCATAATTTTCAGAAAACAGGATACAGTTCATATAATATTTTCTGTTAAAAAGTTTAATTTGACTTTTGAAGAGTAATCAAACATAAAATTATGGTGTGAAGATAATATTTATTATTGCATTCTAATTTTTTTTTTTATGGTCAGAAAATAAATTTATTCAATCAACTATAACTACGCATAGCTGCTAACTCTTTTGGACTCTCTTGCTAGTTTCCCATATTCATCCGCCAACTATTCAATTGACAATTACAATAAAAAACAAGATTGCTACAACTAGGTAGGGAAGCTATAATAATAATAGTATATTCGGTATATTTTCATATTGTGATTTAGGAAGGGTAAAATATATAAAAATTTTATCTTTATTTAAAGAGATTATTTTTGATAAATCCTCGGCGAAAGAAAGCTATCTCTCAGCATATATGAAAACAGCTAGATAGGGAAGCTATTCAAATTATTCAACAAGTTTCTCTATTTTTGGTTCATTTGTCCTCTAGTGTGCGCAATTAAATGATAATTTCTCCAACTCTTTATCTTCCTCCTGGATAGCCAGTTGATCTATTGTACTTTCTTTGGGTTAAACGAAGATATTATGAGCCCGACATAAGAAAAATTTTATTTTTTTTACAAAATTTTCTTGCCCGAAATTAGTGTTTGGTCATAAATTCAATTTTTCACTTAAAAATAAATTTTGGAATTTTTTAAAAGTTTGAAAAACTCCAAAAAGCTATTTTTCAAAATTTTCACTCGTATCACTCACAAAACTTCAAAAACAACCCAAATTATATTCATGTCCAAAAAACAACTCTAATTTTCAAATATCATTTCCACGAAATTTTTTTTCCACTTTTTCCCGAAATTTTACAATTCTTATGTCCAAACTATGATCACAGTGAAAAGTTACGCAAAGCTCCCTTTTAAACACTTTTTTCCCAATAGCCCAAAAATTTTAAAGTCACATATGAATGAATATAAACTTCCAAATAGGATTCACTTTTTTTAACACCTTTTACCCAATAACCCCCCCCCCCCCCCCCAAAAAAAAGTGAATCATATTTAGAAGTTTATATTCATTCATACGTGAATGTGACTTTATACACACCTTACATCAGTTAGATATTTTTGATAATCACCGAGGAATATAATGTGGTGGAATGGAGGAAACCTTTCAAAAAAAAAAACATATCGAACGATTAAATGAAAAAATATTTCCAATGAGAGAATTGATTCTAAACATTAAAAGATGCTTTGACATTAAAATTTACATGTCATTGTTAATTGAAGGTTACGGCGATGGTCCGTGGAGATTATGCATTTTCTTTCTTTTTTGTGATTAATATTTACGGGGATGGCCGGTTGAAATTTACGCCCTCTAACATATAATGGAGTAGGAAAAAAGCTACCTTATAACTTAACACTACTCACTAGTCAAACTCTTACCTAATTTATGTACTTACATAGTAAAACACACCTAATATTTACCTGAGATCTTAATTTTACAAAATCCTTATAGCTCTTTCAGACCTCAAAAGACATTAAGAAAGTCATATTAGCATTTTACTTAGTAAAAACAGCAAACAATTAGAAGAAGAGGTTAGGAGAGTTAAACAATGGCCAGAACAATATCTTAGGAAACCGCTTCAGAAAATGACACCTTAACTCTTGCTATTTGTCTATTCTCCAATCATTTTATGTTAACTTATATGCTAATTCTAACATAGGAAGGATATTCCCATTACTTGGGCCGCCAATTGTGGGCTTGGGCTTGACCTAGTTACCAACTCGTAAAAATTGCACGGGACGCATTATTTGGTCGCCCTCGTTTAACCTATTCACACTTTTTTAAAAACTTTTAACTTGTAGCCATTTTTTAAACAATTTCAGGTCTCTTTCTCCTCCCCTTCTCCTCCCTCGTTTTCTTCTTCTCCTCCCCTTCTCCTCCCTCGTTTTCTTCTTCTCCTCCTCCTCCTCCTCCTCCTCCTCCTCCTCCTTCTTCTTCTTCTTCTTCTTCTTCTTCTTCAGGTGATAATGATTTTATATGGTGGTTGTGAATATATTTTAATGTAGTTTATGGTGTTTTACAATGGTGAGCTATTATGACGCTTTATTTTTTACTATTGCTTAGGGTTTCTTCTTCTTATTTACTTAATTTGCAAAATGTGTTCTTTAGATTTATTGTTGTTTTGACAAATTGATGATTGAGATTTGTTCTTGATGATACTTCGAGGTTATGTTTCAAATTTGAGCTTAATTGGAGTAGATTTAGGTAGGGGTGTGCATTCGAATCGGTTTATCGATAAATCGAATCGATTATTTGTTATCGATTTATAGATATCGGTTTGTCGATTTATCGATTTAGATTTCGAAATTTTCTTTATCGAGTTATTGATTTCGATTTCGATTATGTCCTTTTCGGTTATCGGTTTGATTTATCGATAAACCGATAAGATATACTAAAAAGACAAATATACTCTTATTCTATAATACCCTTTCCTTTACCCTAAATCCATAACCCTATTATTTCCTCTACCCATTCTTCAGCGCCGCTTTTACCTTTCTCCCTCTCTCCTGTGAGCTGCAAACCCAGCAGAGAAAGTGAACTCCGGCGTACTATGGCGTACTCTGGCGACTTCAATAGTACGTTTCTCCCTCTCTCTCTCCGTGCCTTTGTTACAATTTCAAGCATCAGCAGATTTTACCTCTGTATCCATTTCAAGAGACCTTTTCTCTCTGTCATTGACCTTTTTTCAGGTACCCTTTTTTCTTTGATGTAGAAACAGGTATTTTTCCTTATTTGCGTATTCTTCTATAGTCATCATATATGCTTCTTCAACTCCATGTTTGTGGATGTTCGTTTTATTTTAGCTTCATTTTGTCCATATTAGTTAGGCGTGTTTATAGCGATATACTTTCAGTGGAATCCCGCAAATTTTCTTATTGGTGTAATCGATAACCGAATCGATAAGCCCAAAAATTGATAAATCAAAATCGAAAAAATCAAAACTTTATTAAAACGATAACGATAAGCATATGTACAAATCGATAATCAATAAGTAATTATCGATAAAGGTCAAAATCGAATCGATAAATCAAATGAACACCCCTAGATTTAGGTATTAAATCGTATATTGGATTGTTATAATTCAAAGAACAAATTTTTGTTTTTGGACAATTTTCACTCAGACTTATTGGCCTTAAGTGAACGAAACCTTTGTTGCACTTCAGACTTTTTGGCCTTAAGTGCATTTGAAGTGCAATTTTTCACTTCAGACTTATTGACCTTAAGTGTAGCAAAACGTTTGTTGCACTTCAGACCTTTTGGCCTTATGTGCATCTGAAGTGCAATTTTTCACTTCAAACTTATTAGCCTTAAGTGCATATGAAGTGCAAATTTTCACTTCAGACTTATTAGCCTTAAGTAAATGAAAACGTTTGTTGCACTTCAGACTTTTTGGCTTTAAGTGCATCCGAAGTGCAATTTTTCACTTCAGACTTATTAGCCTTAAGTAAATGAAAACGTTTGTTGCACTTCAGACTTTTTGGCTTTAAGTGCATCCGAAGTGCAATTTTTCACTTCAGACTTATTGGCCTTAAGTGCATCTGAAGTGCAATTTTTCACTTCAAACTTATTAGCTTTAAGTGGATGAAACCATTGGTTGCACTTCAGACCTATTTGGCCTTAAGTGCATTTGAAGTGTAATTTTTTCACTTCAGGTATTTTTTTTTAACTTCAGACCCGACAAGCTGAAGTTGATCTTAAAGTAGGTAAGCTTTCAAACTTTTCTGCAAAGTGGGTATAGGTTCAACTGTGACCCCAAAATCGGGTATAGATGCAAAAGCCCCTACCAACTCTGAGTTGCTCCTCTCGATAAGAAAAATGGTCCAATCTGTGCATCTAGTGTGAAAGTTTATGGGCTTACTTCTAAGATATTATTAAGAAAAAATGGCATCCTATAACAACATACAATAGGATTTGGCAATTTTTAGCCTTACATTAGATTTAGCAAAGATAGCTCCAAACAATTAACATTATATAGCCAAATCCTAAACAAACTAATCTCATATATATTCTCTCTAAAAAATATATTACTCGCTTATTTTGGCTTTCCTCCCCCTTTCTCTCCTTGTATTTCTTCTTCTATCTCTTCTCTTTCGCTCTCATACTTTAGCAAAAATTCTTGCAAATTATGCACACAAAAAAATGTGGGATGAAAAGGTAAGGTTGATTTTACATCAGAGAAAATCAGAAGCAAAAACTAAGAGAGAAAAAATATATTTCAACTTTATTTTAATTCTCTCTTCTTTTTTGTGTTTGGATTGAACGAGTGAGTGTGATTTAAATTGGTTGAAAATACCTAAACGAGGCTATATACAAAATTTGAGCAAAATTAGAAGTGATTTAGACTAGTTTTGAGGTAAAAAGTCTTACCTAAAACTTTAACTGCGACATGTGTATATCACGTTGTATATCGTGTACATCGGTGTATCACAGACAGGTTTTTAAGGATGTTTGTGTATATCAGTTTGTATATCGTGTACACAATACATTTTTTTTATGGACGCCCGTGTATATCACATTGTATATCATATGTATAATACAAATTTTCATGGATATACATAGATACACGTGATATACATGAGATATTATTGATGTACATAGAGATATTCATGGGACACAATAAGGAATACACATGTTGAGTGGTCTTGAACTTGAGTTTTTAATATGAAATGTGTTATACATAGAAGGAAAATAAAATTATAATATATTTTATCGATATACACATTATTAATATGTTATACACGATAATCTACAAATAATATAATTATTAATGTGTTATATATTTTTGAATATACAGATAAAAAACTAGCAAAAAGAATTAAAAAATATTTGAAAGTTTTTTTGGATATTACTAAAGGAAATGGAACCTAGTTTCTAAGATGATGGTTGCTATGAGAGAAAAGAGAAAGGATTTTAAATATTGTTTGCTATTTTTAAGGAAAATAATTCTGATGAGACTTATTTTAAGGAGGGTGGTTGAACCATTAGAAGAGAGAGAATAATTTTAGGCTACCATATGTCAATTCCTAAAACGTTGGCTTTTTTATGCCAATTGTTGGACCTAGTTGTCATCTCATGCCAAACCCCCTATTATTAATGTATAATTAACCCAAGTAGCCGTCCACCTAATCTCGTAAACAAAAGTAGTCGACATATGTATAATCCAAGTATAATTTATGTATGATATGTGTATAAATATACATAATTAATATATAATCGATGTATATCGGCTAAATAAAATAAATCGGCTATTTGTGTAACAGTCCCAAGATTAATACACAGAATACGGCTATGCGTAAAAATTGCACGGCCTATACCCATATTTTTAAAATTATTTAACTTATACCCTAATTTTGACAACTTCAGGCGCCTCCTTCTTCCTGCTACTGTGCAAAACTTCAGCTTATTTAGTGCTGAAGTTTTTACAAATGAACTAAATAACTTCAGCATCTTCTGCTGAAGTTTTTTGAAAAAACTTTATGATAAAACTAATGAATCCAGGACAAAACTTCAGCTTCTTTACTGCTGAAATTTTTACAAATGAACTAAATAACTTCAGCATCTGCTGAAGTTTTTTAAAAAGCTTTATGATAAAACTAATGAATCCTGGACAAAACTTCAGCTTCTTTAGTGCTGAAGTTTTTATAAATGAACTAAATAACTTAAGCATCTGCTGAAGTTTTTGAAAAAGCTTTATAACAAAACTAATGAATCCAGGACTAAACTTCAGCTTCTTTAGTGCTGAAGTTTTTACAAATGAACTAAATAACTTCAGCATTTGCTGAAATTTTTGAAAAAGCTTTTATGACAAAACTAATGAATCCAGAACAAAACTTCAGCTTATTTAGTGCTGAAATTTTTATAAATGAACTAAATAATTTCAACATCTTCTGCTGATGTTTTTGAAAAATCTTTACGACAAAAATATTGAATCCAGGACAAAACTTCAGCTAAAACATGCTGAAATTCAACAAATAGAGAACAAAACTTCAGCTAGTAGAATGCTTAAGTTCAGCTGTCTACTAGAATGCTGAAGTTTGCATGATTACTTTTGCTACTTCAGGCCCGTATGCCTAAAGTTTAGGCGAAAAATGGGTATACTTGCAATTTTTTTGTAAAGCGGGTATAAATTAAAATGTGACCCAAAAAGCAAATATAGACACAAATGCCCCGGTATGCTGCCCCAAAATTACTAAAAGTCCATATTTGCAAAGTATTAGCTCAAAATTTGTTGTGTATTCAGAGCTAAATAATTTGAAGGGGGACAAACAACGTTTTCCACATAATAGAAAAAAAGAAAAGAAGTATGAAAAATAGGGGTGCGCATTCGGTACTCGATTCGGTATTTTAAAATTTTAGATTTAGTATTTTGGTTATCAATTTTGTATACCAAATACCGTACTAAAGTAATTCAGTACGGTTTGGTATTTCTTATTTCGGTTTGATACGATTTCGGTTTGATACATTAACGGAATATATGATTACTAGACAGTGAACTGAATAACGATTTCAGTGTGCTAATTCAACGAAATATTCAAAAACTCAAAGTAATTGCTGAAGATGCACAAACTCAAAATCAAGAACATCAGCTGATTCTGAAAGTGTACATAGACAAGTTCAACAAAATATTTAAATCTTTAAGAGAAGATCATCAAATACGCAGACAATTTTTCAACTTAATAAAATTTGTGATTTATTTAGTCACATTCTTTCTTTGTCTCAATGTCGGCCTCACTATCCTCTTTTCAAGCAACAATAGTACTTTTTATATACTTGTGCTAGCCACATTTACCCCAATGAGGAAGATGACAAATAGAAAGGGTTAGGGAATAGAAAAGGAAAAAGGGGTGAGCAGGTATTGCCCCTGAGTCTGCTTGAGCGCTAAGGGATTAGGGAATTAGAGGGCGTGGAGTGTTTAGGATAGTCATTGGGTTGGAAAACAAAAATATAGTTGGACTTGCACTCTAGTATTTCAGTATACTGAAATATCAAAAATTCAATACCGTATAGTATTGAAATATCGCAATTTTTGTACCGAATCAAAAAAATCAAAACCGAAATATTAAATTAATTAGATTCGGTTCGATATTCGATTTTTCAGATTTTATGCTCACCCCAAATGAAATATTTGGTTGGACAATAAAATTCTAGTTAATGTTGTAACTTCTTTTGCCACCATTTGTCCCCTTCGGATACCAAAAAGTACATTCTCTAGTTTACCATGGACACATTCTTTAACAAATAAAATTATTTTGATTAACAAATTTAATTTCAAAAAGAGTCATCAATTTGAAATGAAATTACTTAATCAACATGAAGATGTCGCTTATAATTAACACTTCACTCACTACAATTCTCGCAAAAAGGACATGAAACATAGTTATGCAATCTTGTGCAATAGCCACGGCAAAGCAAATCGGAGTTTCATTTAAAAAATTTGTATAGGGCCAAAGGAAAAAATAAATCGTTACAGCATTTTTAAAGGCTCAAAAACAGTGAACCAAAGGAATTTATAAACTATTGGCCACTTCCTCTCTAACTAAGGCCAGAATATGCTTGATTTGTCATCGCATCATCTAGGGATGAAGAAGAAATAGAATTATTTTGATTCCGATTTAACCATTTTGAGTTGTGGACATTGAATCTTTTGTTTGTGTTGATCAGCAATCTTTGGTGGCGAAGAAAGATGATGGTGGTGGTAAGGGTGGCAACGGGCAGGTCGGGTCGGATATGGGACGGGTCGAAAACGGGTAATGTAAAAATAGATAAATTATTCGATCCAACTCATATTTTAATACAGATATAAAATGGGTTAACTGACGGATAATATGGATATCCATATTATCCATGACTTCTTGAATATGATCACTTTTAGGAGAATTCCTTGTCTTCCAACCTTGAGGAACCCCAATATGAGGCTTTATAAATGTAAAAGTTAAACTCATTAATTATCTATTTTCTAAGTGGATAATTGTTTACCCGTAAAATAATACATTGAATTTGTTCGTGATTTCTAAACAAGTGAATTAATTTGATCCAAAAAGTAACGAAATAACTGATGAAATATAAAATATTTAGCCTTAGAATGTAGATGAAATGACGGAGTTGACGAGTCTAGGAACATGATTTTCAGGCACAATAATGATGAGATCAAAAAACGAGAAAGCAGAATGATATTAAAATTCGGTATAGAATGTAATACAAGTTAGCCATAAAATTCTTCTCCCTTACAATGATCATTGAGCTTATTATTTATAGCTATGAAGAAGGAACTAGGGTCATGCCCTTGTTTAATGTCAATTATGAGGAGCAATGATGAAGACGTAACAGTGAACATAAATGCCATATTCTCTGTAACGGGCTGTTGCTCTTTAATGTTGTGGAATATTCCTCATTGAATGTATCGGACGCAGAGTATTCAATGTCTTCATGAACGTTATCCTTTCAGGTGACACATGGGATAGCTGCGTCCGATTTTTCGTCCTCCCGGCTTAGGTTCCACGTGTCCCTTCTTGGGTAGTCATGTGCCATAACATATGTTACCTAATACAGACAGTCCCCCTGCTTTCTGGTGACATAACTGAAAGTACAAGAGGGGTGGTGAATTGCTTATTAAATTTTTTTTAAGTAGTTGACTAGTTTATCAACTAGTCGACTGAAAATAAGAATAGGATAATAGTAAATGCAGAAATAAAATACAAGAAATAAAGATACCAGAATTTTTATATTGGTTCGGATTCAATGTGAATCCTAGTCCAGTCCCCTTGGATTGCAAGGGTGTTCTCTTTCAGTGATCAGTATTTCTTGAGTACAAAATTGATGATGTAGCTTTACACCAACAACTTAATCTTTATGTCTCTCTTGATACAATGCCTCACCAATGTTTATGTCTTTTTCTTCTCTCACTAATTACACAACAGATCTAAAAGAAATATAGTGTTTGTTTGGAGTTGAACAAAAGGACTGAAGATGGTTCGATCAAAGTATATTCTTTTCAACTCCAAAACATCTGTATATATACTTTCCACGAGTCCTTCGAGAATCTTGAGAGATTTCAAACCCAAAGGAGTTGATCCTTAAAAGGAATCATAAATTGATTCTTTCCAATAATAAGGTCAAGTTCCCATTGATCTTCCTTGATTTATGGTCTTGACGAGCTTTCCATCCGCTAGGCATATCTTTGTGTTACTTGAGGCATATCCGCTAGATCTCTTGATTTCTGGTTTCATTGGTTTTCAGTGATCTCGTTTCCCTTTGATTTAGGGCCTTCCAGTAATAGCTTCCGTCAATCTCCGATTGATTATTCTTGCCAAATTTTCGCTGCTTCTTCCTTTTTCATCACTGATCATTGATTCTTTTCCTTGTTTGCTTTTAGACCCTCCGTTAATAGATTATTTCCTTGATCTATTCCTGACTTGTATTGCTTCTTGAATTCCTTTAATTTATTTAAGGGAGTTTTTCCAATTAAAGTGACATTATTCGATTTTGGGATTTATTATTATTTCAGAGTCGCCACCCGAATTTTTGACGATGCTCCGGGACACCGTTTTGTTTTAAAAATCCCAAATCGAGGAAATTTGATCTGTTTTGATTTGTCCGCGACCAGAAATTCGAGTAAGGAATTTTGTTAACCCGGGAGAAGGTGTTAGGCATTCCCGAGTTCCGTGGTTCTAGCACGGTTACTTAACTACTATTATTTGGCCTAAATTGTCTGTATTTTTTTTTGCCTATTGTGCATTTATCCTTTTTAATTTTTAACCGCTTTTGACATTTATGGACTTATCTTGAAAACAAGTCACGAGGACGTGCACTTGTCTGCTTTTGGACATATTACAATTACGTCACATGAAATGCACCCACAATTGCAACACATGATTTTATTAAAATTTGAAGTTGAAGACAGGGACATGAGTTGTCGCACTCGAGTGTAGATTACGTCGTCAAGACTATTGTCGTGACCGTTTTATAGTGCCTATTTGAGGCGATGTTTGATTATTCTTTATGTTTTCTATTTGAAGGAGCATTTTAGTTTTAAGATCAATTAGGATGTTTATGGATTTATCTTAGACAAGTCACGATGGCGTGCACTTGTTATTTTTGAACGCATGGCAAACACGTCACATGAAATGCACCCGTGGTTGCTATGTGTATTTTTATTAATTGCTTAGAGTTGAGGGTCGGAGGCACGAGTTGCCACTCCTGAGTGTAGGTTATGGTAATTTTGGGATAATCTTCGATTACTTACTAAATTTCAAACTAACGAGGCATTCTTCTTTCTACCTAGAGGATATGTACGAGCTTGTTTAAGCCTGAATTTACTGGGTCCAAGGGACAAGATGTTTGGGCTATGGCCATTTTAGCCCAATTTATCATTTAACCCTTTGGCCAATCCTAATTATGGCTAACTTTGCAACGAGGGTGAAGCTATTGATTAATTTAATTTTCTCATGATATGTCGACAAACAGAGCTTTACCAAGACTTTAAACAATCTATATTTTTCAGTCTGACAAAGGTAGGCGTATGCTAANTATATATATATATATATATATATATATATATATATATATATATATGTATACGTCTATGAGAAACATACAAATATGCAAACAACTTCTCAGTCATTGATTTTTGTTTCGAATTTGTAAGCTTGAACCACTATATTTCAAAAAAAAAACTTTGTAATTTAAGGAGAACTCAACACAAATAATTTTTACCAATTTCGACTTACTAACTTAACAGTTTTCACCAATTTCAAATAACCTAAATACATGCCTTTTAAAATCATGATTCGTGCGTGTTAAGCCTTATTCTAGAATGTTCGTACATCTATTTCAGAAAAATTAAAGGACGTGAGATGAATCAAAAACGTTTTGAATCATTAATTCTTGTTTATATTGGAAGTTACTGAACCTAAAATGACTGATTCTAGAATTTCAGTAAATATTTATCAAGAGGTTTCATACAGACTAATTCGAGTACAAATTCATACTTTTGATTAAATGCCTATTGTCATTAGGTAAACAACTCCAGCCTTGGACTCGTTTATTCCCTTATGGCCCAATAGCCTAGGGAGTTAAACTTGGTTAAAACCTTGACGGGCTGTTTTACCAAGCTGACCCAATTCTGGATTTAACAAGAAGAGTAAAAAAAAAACTGAAATAATAGTTTAGAGTTTCCAATCCATATTTACAACTAAAATACAAAATTTATTGTTACATTATAATTTACTATGAAATACAATTTCCTAAAATGAAACAACAAGTAAAAATAAAATAATAAAAAAAAACTGCTCTTGTGCGAGCCAGCCTTCAAAGGCTTTGAGATCCATATTTCTTTGTCTGTTTCCTTGGTCACCAGACGGCTAACTTAACAAATACGTTCTAGGCATCTTGTAAGGCAGACATGACCATTATTGGGTCAAGCTTAATCCTAACCAAGCTTAATACGTTCTAGGCATCTTGTAAGGCAGACATGACCATTATGGGGTCAAGCTTAATCCTAACCATGCGATAGTCTCGACTCTAAAAGAACAGAATCTGCATTTGTGCATTCTTCTTGGAATGAATCTGACCATAAAAGAGGTCAGATTCAACTCCAAGGATGCCATTTTTCATTCCCTGGACCTCCAGTTCATATCTACTTCTAGACTTTGATTATTTAGGCATTTTTGGAAGATAAATCTGATCATATTAAGGGATTCAAATTCTTCTCTCTAAGGAGCCTTTTGATTACCCACTTTATATCCGTAAAAAGGGTGATTTCCAGCACCCTAGGCTACTTTTTATGCACCACCAAGGGGTGAATTTGACTATTAAGAAGTTAGATTCATCTACCCTAGTGCAAACATTCTAAACTATGCACCACCAATGGAAATGCTTTGATTTTTCTGTATTTTCAAGATGTTTTCAGCAGCTAAGAGAGAGTAAAAAAACAAGATCTTGAATCTGTACAAAGAGGGTCTATTTATAGGAGTCTTAAGGATGGGATATGCCTTGACATATTCCTCACCCAAAAGGTTGAAATAGTACATAGGGCAGCCGTCATTCTTATCTTTGGGACTGCTGCCCCTATTCTAGAATCTTCCTACTTTAGAAAAGACCATTCTACCCTTAAAAATCTGATTTCCTAATCTGAGTTACCTAATTTACCCCTTGAAGTCCCTGAATTTTACCATTGGGTAAACAGGGTTAAACTTACTTGGGTGCAGCTCCAATTAGTTAGTCCTAGCTAGCCCATTTTAGTTAATTAAAACTAATAGGTATTATCAACCTAATATTAATTTAACTGATTTAATTAGGACTAATTAACTTGATTACTTAAGCTTAGGTTAGTCAATTTAATTCCTTGAACTTAGGTTAATGACTTGTTTCAGTTAATTGTTTAAGACCTAGTTGACTAAATACCAAAGCAGGGACAATTAGGAAATTCTATCTCATTGGCAATTAATCTTAACTAATCACACAATCAGGTATATAATCAATTAGATAACGAACCTTATTGGTAATTAACTAACGGCAGTCAATAATAAGAAACTCAAGACCAGGAATCTTTACTTCGGCATTTCAAATTACAAACAAATATATGACTAAGCGAATAAAACTCCTAATCACATGACTATTAGTATTCTAGATGACTGTCACTAAACTAGGAAAAGCACACAGAGTGGGATCATGGACAAAATTATAAGGAATTCATATTACCAATCTTTTTAAACAACTAAGGCATGCTGTTAACTTGAGACGATTTTAACAGAAACAAAAGTAAATAACGCAAAATAAACTAGAACAGTAATCCTAAACAAACACATAGGATTATGTTTCCTGAGAAGAAAACGATAAAGAAAAGGAAAAGAATAATAAACACAGGGATACATGAAACGGTTTTGTTAAAACTTATTTAAGACCTAATTTGCATTATTCCAATATCTAAGTGGGTTTGATTAATCTAAACACGAACCAACAGAATCAGCAAATAAAGATGAACAAAGGACAAAAGAAAAACAGTGACTAAGCAAATAACCAAAATCAGCTAAACTAAACAATAATTAACACGATTTATTTTAATATTGTACAAAAAGAGTAAAGAGAGAAGAGGGATACCCGTTAAAGGGATTTGGACGGAAAGATTAAAGTTGCCGGACCTTGGCCGGACTCCGGCGGGGTTTGAAAACGATTCAAACCCTCATGAATCAATTGCTCTTGTCAAGAGCAATTGACTCATGAAGGTCCGAGCCGTTTGATGTCTCTAAATCGGTCGGTTGTGGTGTTTTAGGGTTTCAAGGTTTCATATATGAAATTACTCGCTTTCTGTTGGATTTTTGGGGAAATAAATGGTGGGAGGTGGTTGAGGGTGAAGAATAGGCTGTAGGGTGCAATTTTTATCAATTTTGGTGGAGCTCCGCCGCCGGTGGCGATTTCCGGCCGACGGAGCAGGGCAGGGGAGCGGCGAAGATGGTGAAGGTTAGAGAGAGACGGAGGGGTTGTCTCTAATGGGTGTAATACTTTGAGTTTGAAAGGGTAGGGGGTGTTTGGAATAGTCTTATACTTAGGGGCTGTGGGGTTGTGAGCCGTTGGATCAAGAAGATCCAACGGTTGGAGATGAGGCAGGGCTCAAATTGGGTCGTTTTAGGACAGGACTGGGATAGGCCGGGTACAGGGGTTTGGGCTGGGTATTTTAGTGGGTAGAGATGTTTTGGGCCTGGGTAAATTAGCCCAGGTGCGACTTTAGGCTTGTTTTCACTATTACTTAATTAATTTCAATTATGATTAAACTAAAAAATGTAACAATTAATTTTAATTTAATTTTGTCTAATTTAAACACTAATTGGTCAACTAATTAAGAGTAAAAATATTTGATTTTGATACTCCTAATCATTTATGGAACAAATTCCACAATGGGTTAAAATAAAGTGATTAAATCCAAAAGTTGAACATTTTAAACTAATTTACTCTATTTTGTTATTAATAATTACATTTATGCATCTAATTATGCCACTTTAAAAGACGAATTATGGCCACATAATGTAGAATAAATTCACAAATAGCATTTAAATTTTAACAAAAATCCATAAAACCAATTATTTTATTGAGATTTTTGTAAGATTATATGATAAGTAAAAATCACGTGCTCACAGCTGCCCCTCTTTGCTCGAAAACACGAAGATTTTTTGGGCAAACACAAAGTGAGCAGCCATAAACGACTTTTACCCATTCATATGTTCCATTGTGAAGCGTTTTTAAAAAGTTTGACCGAACCCTGCTTCAAAGGTTGCCTACATATCCTTAGCTATAAAAGAATGAGGTTAGTATAGTTCTGGAAGTTTTGGTAGCTGGGACTACCGAGTAACTGTTGTTTCACTGCGGTTGCTGATGTTACTGTTGTTGATCTCCTTATTACACCAAAGTATACAAAATGAAGGACTAACTAAACCTATTAGCTGCTAGTTACAAGATTCCTATCTAAGACTTGGTCTTGAGTCTTGACCTTCTGTTGATTCTGACCTGGACCTTGATGCTCGTTAGCTGCAGGTGCTAGTTTGGTCTTGTCGTTCCTGGGATCAAGGTAGGATATACTGGACAAGTGACTTCAATTTCGTTCCGAGTAATCCATATCTTCCTTGTTTCAGCACTTTTGGGTTCAATCTACTCTTTTGTTTTATTATTCTGGATCGAAACCTCTTCTTTTGGTTGTCTCGAGTCCAATGTCCTAAAATGTAATTTGTGCAAAATTCAAAAACAAACGAACGAAATTTTCTGCCCCAGTTTTCACTAGGAAAATTTCGCGAGTTATTTTAAGAAAATCTACACTACTTTGTTATTGAAAGCGATGAAAAATCGGGAGCAGTGCACCCGAAGTTATTGTAGACTAGGGAGTGGATACCCTATATCTCAAAGCAAGATCAACTAGGGGTTGGAGACCCTATGTTGCAAAAGAAAATCAACTAGGGATTGTATACCCTACATCGGACAAGAAATCAATTAGGGAATGTATACCCTTAATTGGAAAAAGAAATCATCAATTAGGGAATGTATACCCTTAATTGGCATCGACTAGGGAGCGTGTACACCCATGTCGAGAAAAGAAAATCAATTAGGGAATGTATACCCTTAATTGGCATCGACTAGGGAGCGTGTACACCCATGTCGAGAAAAGAAAATCAATTAGGGAATGTATACCCTTAATTAGAAAAGAAAATATCAATTACGGAATGTATACCCTTAATTGGAAAAGAAAACATCAATTAGGGAATGTATACCCTTAATTGGAAAGGAAAACATCAATTAGGGAATGTATACCCTTAATTGGAAAGGAAATCATCAATTAGGGAATGTATACCCTTAATTGGAAAGAAAATCATCAATTAGGAAATGTATACCCTTAATTTGCATCGACTAGGGAGCGTGTGCACCCATGTCGGGAAAAGAAAATCAATTAGGGAATGTATACCCTTAATTGGAAAATGAAACATCAATCAGGGAATGTATACCCATAATTGGAAAATAAAGCATCAATTAGGAATGTATACCCTTAATTGACATCGACTAGGGAGCGTGTGCACCCATGTCGGGAAAAGAAAATCAATTAGAGAATGTATACACTTAATTGGAAAATAAAACAATAATTAGAGAATATATAGTCTTAATTGGAAAAGAAAATATCAATTAGGGAATGTATACCCTTAATCGGAAAAGAAAACATCAATTAGGGAATTTATACCCTTAATTGGAAAAGAAATCATCAATTAGGGAATATTTACCCTTAATTGGAAAAGAAAACAGCCATTAGGGAATGTATACCCTTAATTGGAAAGAAAAAATTAATTAGGGAATGTATACCCTTAGTTGGAAAAGAAAACATCAATTAGGGATTGTATACCCTTAATTAGCATCGACTAGGGAGCGTGTGCACCCATGTCGGGAAAAGAAAATCAATTAGGGAATGTATACCCTTAATTGGAAAAGAAAACGACAATTAAGGAATGTATACCCTTAATTGGAAAATAAAATATCAATTAGGGAATGTATACTCTTAATCGAAAAAGAAAACATCAATTAGGGAATGTATACCCTTAATTGAAAAAGAAATCATCAATTAGGGGATGTATAACC
>ML387578.1:0-147889 GCA_005239525.1 Nicotiana knightiana | reverse complement strand
AAAAGGAATATTTAAACTAAAATAGTATAACATTTGAGTGTGGTCAAAAATTAGTTGTTCACAGGCGTGTGGTATCCGGGAGAGGTTATCAAGGTTGATCCTCAGAAGATCGAGGCAGTTCAGAGTTGGTCGCGTCGTACTTCAGCTACAGAGATCAGGAGCTTTTTGGTCCTAGCAGGCTATTATCGCCAATTTGTAGAGGTTTTCTCTTCTATTGCAGCTCCATTGACTAGATTGATTCAGAAGAATGCCCTGTTTCGATGGTCTGACGAGTGTGAGGCGAGCTTTCAGAAGCTCAAGACAGCATTGACCTCAGCACCAGTTCTAGTATTGCCTTCCGATTCTGGGATGTACACAGTATATTGCGACGCTTCACGCGTTGGCTTGGGGTGTGTATTGATGCATGAGGGGAGAGTTATTGCTTATGCTTCACGCCAGCTGAAGGTTCATGAAAAGAATTACCCTGTGCACGATTTGGAGTTGGCGGTGATTGTTCACGCTCTTAAGATTTGGAGGCACTACTTGTATGGAGTGTCCTGTGAGGTTTATACAGACCACCGTAGCTTGCAGCACTTGTTCAAGTAGAAGGATATTAATCTGAGGCAGCGCATATGGCTTGAGTTGTTTAAAGATTATGATATTACCATTCTTTATCACCCCAGCAAGGACAATGTGGTAGCAGATGCTTTGAGCAGGAAGGCGGAGAGTTTGGGTAGCTTGGATTATATTTCAGCAGAGGATAGGCCTCTAGCCTTGGACATTCAGTCCTTGGCCAATCGCTTAGTGAGGTTAGACTTTTTAGAGCCTCACCGAGTTTTAGCACATGTGGTTGCTCAGTCTTCGCTACTGGGGAGATTAAGGCCCGACAATTCTATGATCCGTACATAGCAGAGCTTCGGGAGACAGTGGTTCTGGATAGGTCCAAAGAAGCTACTATTGGCGAGGATGGTGTTCTAAGACTTCAGGGCCGCTTATGTGTTCCTAATTTTGATGGCATGAGGGGGAGGATTCTAGAGGAGGCACACAGTTCTCGGTATTCTATTCATCCTGGTGCTACGAAGATGTATCGTGACTTGAAGCAGCATTTCTGGTGGAGGCAGATGAAGAAGGACATTTTGGAGTATGTGACTAGGTGTCTTAATTGCCAGCAGGTGAAGTATGAGCACCAGAGGCCAGGAGGCCTACTTCAGCTGATGCCCATTCCTGAGTGGAAATGGGAGCGCATCACTATGGACTTCTTAGTTGGGTTGCCTCGGACTTTGCGGAAGGTTGACGCGGTTTGGGTCATTGTGGATAGATTGACCAAATCGGCGCATTTTATTCCAGTAGCTACTTCATATACTTCTAAGATGTTGGCCCAGATCTACATTCGGGAGATAGTCTGGTTGCATGGTGTGCTGGTATCCATTGTATCATATTGAGGTCCTCAGTTCACCTCGCACTTCTGGAGAGCATTTCATAGTGAGATGGGCACCCAGATAGACCTCAGCACAACATTTCATCCTCAGAGTGATAGTCAGACGAAGCGTACAGTTCAGATATTGGAGGACATGTTCAGGGCCTGTATGATTGACTTCGGAGGTCGGTGGGACCAGTTCTTTCCTTTGGCCGAGTTTGCTTACAATAATAGTTATCATTCCAGCATTGAGATGGCACCATTTGAGGCTTTGTATGGTCGGCGATGTCGTTATCCTATCGGGTGGTTTGAGCCTGGCGAGGCTAAGTTATATGGCACCGACCAGGTGAGGGATGCTTTGGAGAAATTGAAGTTGATTCAGGAGAGGCTCCATACAGCACAATCCAGACAGAAGAGTTACACGGATCAAAGGGCGCGTGATGTATCATTTATGGAGGGAGAAAGGGTCCTGTTGAAATTCTCGCCTATGAAGGGTATTATGAGTTTTGGGAAGAAGGGAAAGCTGAGCCCGAGTTTTATAGGTCCATTCGAGGTGTTTAGGCGAGTTGGGGAGGTTGTTTATAAGCTGGCCTTGCCTCCCAGTTTATCAGGATTTCATCCAGTTTTTCATGTATCCATGCTCCGGAGGTACCACGCCGACTTCTCTCACGTGGTTGATTTCAACACTATTCAGTTGGATGAGAGGTTGGGCTACGAGGAGGAGCCAGTTGCTATTATTGATAGACAGGACCGCCAATTGAGGTCCAAGAGAGTTTATGCCGTAAAGGTCCAGTGGAAGCGCCATCTAGTTGAGGAGGCGACCTGGTAGTCCGATGAGGACATGCAGAGCAGATATCCACACATATTCAGCACTTCAGGTATGATTCTAGACCTGTTCGCGGACGAACATTTGTTTAAGAGGTGGAGAATGTAACGACCCGACCGGTCGTTTTGTGTTAACGGAACCTGTTCCCCTAAATGAAACTTCCCATAGCGGCTTTTTATGATTTATGACTTACGGGGACTGGTGGTCCGGGATTCGGAGGTGTTTAGAGTGCTATAGAAATAAATGGTTCCTTAAGGTTGGCCTTTAAAGCCAAGTTTGACTTCAGTCAACATTTTGGGCAAACGACCTCGAAATCGAGTTTCGTCGGTTCCGGCAGCTTCGTGTGATGATTTTGGACCGGGGCGTATGTTTGGGATGGGTTTCTGATGACCCGGGAGCGTTTCGGCGCCCAATATTGAAATAAGAAGTTCCTTAAGTTCCTATTATCGTTTTGGGACGTGTTTTTGTGTTATCAAGGTCGGAACGAAATTCCGAGACTGGGAATAGTTCTGTTATGTCATTTATGATTTGCCTGCAAAATTTGGTGTCATTCCGAGTAGTATAGATCGGTTCGGCGCGTTGTTAGGAAACTCTAGAAAACTTAAAGTTCCTAAGTTTGGTTCTTGGGGTTTTGAGGTGTGATTTTGAGTTTTAGCGTTGTTTTGGGTATTCTGAAGGCTCGAACGAGTCTGTATTATGACTTGGGACTTGTTGGTATATTTGTACGAGGGCTTGGGTGGGCCAAAGGGGCCTCCCGGGCACCCAACGGGGCTAAAAACCAACTAAAATAGCTGTCGGTGCACCTGATCTGGTGTGACCGCAGGTGCGGTTGCCCAGTCACAGGTGCGAGACCGCGACTGCGGTCCTAAGCATCGCAGGTGCGACCCCAGGTGAGTTCCCCCTTTCTTGCAGGTGCGGACAAAGCCCCGCAGAAGTGAAACCGCTAGTGCGGCCATCCCTCTGCAGGAGCGAACCCAGCCCTTCCCGTCCAGTTCCGCAGGTGCGAGCTCCAGCTCGCAGGCGCGAGACCGCAGGTGCGGTCCCCGAGCCGCAGGTGCGGAATCTCTGTAGGCCAGGCAGTATATATTCTTTGAAACCCGGGATTTCACCCCCTTCATTCATTTTCCTCCACCATTAGAGTCTTGTGAGCTTGGGGAGAGCACATCACAGCCTAGCTACTGTCAAGGTAAGTTAATTCCACTTCAACACTAGTTTAATTCATGATCTTCTAGCTAAATTAACTACTAAATCATTGAAAAGTCAAGAATTGGGTAGTAATTTAGGGTTCTTACGAAATTGGTGAATTACACATTTATTGCCATAAATTCAAGTAGAAATCATATATTAACGATCCTTAGGATTCAGGTGAGCGATTCCTCCTTTAGTTTTCGGAATTCGAGCGTGCGGGCCCGGGGTTGGATTTTGGGAATTGTTCAAGAATGTTAAATTATTGAATAAATAGGATAATTTCCCTACTTTAAGCATGCATTGATGTCATTGTACCATATTTGGCTAGTTGTGAGTCCTCCGGTGTAGAGTTTGGACTTCGGGCGCATCCTTGGTCTGAGGGGTAGATTCGACATGAGGTGAGTCTCCTTTCTAACCTTATAAGGGGGAATTTTCCCCCTAGGTGATTTAAAAGCTATATGTGATAATTTGTGGGGGTTACATACGTACAAAGTGACGAGAGTCCGTACGTAGCGACTATTACTATTTTGTCCGGGTAGTTAGGCCCATATCATGGCTTGTGTTTTACTTGATATGAACTATATGCGTAATGAATTAACGTTACATATTGATTATGTCCCCGAAGTTATGAAATTTGAGAAAAACTTGTAAGAAATTGTTCACAGAAAAGTATTCTCTTTTACAAAGGAATAATGTATGTGCATGTGACCGCTTCGCAATTTACATTCTGCGAGCGGAGTGTGATTTCTCCCACTCTTATGGGAACGGGCCGTACACCACGGCGGATTGAGAGATGCACTTTTGGTACGGGTCGTTCGATCCTCGGCAGTGCATAGAGAGGGATTGAGAGATGCACTTTTAGTACTGGATGTTCGATCCTCGGCAGTGCATAGAGAGGGATTGAGAGATGCACTTTTGGTACGGGCCGTTCGATCCTCGACAGTGCATAGAGAAGTTGAGAGATGCACTATTGGTATGGGCCGTTCGATCCTCGGCAGTGCATAGATGTGAGTACTTTGTGGAGAGGTGCACTTTTGGTACGGGCCGTTCGATCCTCGGCAGTGCACGGGCTTGACTACCTTATGATTCCGGCCGATTTTCCTTACCCTGCATGCGCATGATTTATTTGTTATTAAATTCATGGATATTGATCTGACAGATATTTGGGGAAAAAGTGAAGTGGTAATTGTTTTATTTGTTCCAAGTATTCTTCCTGGATTTCAGTATCTTACATATATACTTGTTGCTTCATTGTCTTTATATGCCTACTGTTTCCATTACATCATGTTAAATTATGCTGTTGGACCTTAGTGAGTGTCATGTCGAGCTCTCGTCACTACCTGTTAAATTTCAGTATCATCTTTTGTATTTTCTTCTAGTTCGCCTGTTGACTTGTGACCCTAGTTCCTGGCACGCACAAAGTAGACTCTTTATTTTGGGACTATATATATTGGATCATGATCATTGTGGCTGTATTTACTTAAGTTGGTTTTCCGCTTTTATTTAAATGATCTAAGTTTAAACTTTGGGAATATGTGGGGTTGGTATGATAAATAAGGATAATATCACTAGTAAACAACTGTTGGCTTGCATGACTCCGGTATTGGGCGCCATCACGACCTGTGTTGGATTTTGGGTCGTGACACTAGGGCTTGAAGTTTCATAGAGAAAGAGAAAGAACGAGCAACTTTCTTATTTCTTATCTGTAGAAAAATAAAATATTTCATTCTGTATAAAATAGAAAGTGGGCCACTATTTTATATGACCCAACTCAGTCCACTAAAGCTATAAATAAAATGTCGGCCAAGCCCAAATGCACTAAGTATACTAATCACCCCACATCAGTAAAATTATTAAAATCAACACCCCCCTTTAAGTTGGAGGGTGGTAACATACCCAACTTGCTGATATGGAGATGATGGAATACCCCAGATAGAGGTTTGGTGAGAACATCAGCCATTTCAGTAGAGCTGGAAGTGTGCAGTAGAGAGATCAAGCCATCACCCAGCTTGGTGCGCACAAAGTGACAATCCAACTCTATATGCTTGGTCCGCTCATGGAAATGTAATGACTCGGCCAGTCGTTTCGAGAATTTAAGTTCCGTTCGGTGACGTAAGGTCTTGTACAGCTTCATATGGTGATTTTGAACTTATTCGTGCGTCCGGATTAGGATTTGGAGATGCTTAGGGTAATTTGAGGCATTTCGGCGAAAGTTGAAGTTAGAAAGTGAAAAGGTTTCACCAATGGTTGACCTTAGTGATATCGAGGTCGGAATGTGATTCTGAGAGTTGGAGTATGTCACGACCCAAAATCTATTAAGGTCGTGATGGCGCCGAACACCACCGTCAGGCAAGCCAATCATTAATTAGTTGAAAAAATTTCCTATTTTAACATTTTTCGAAATTGTTACCTTTCACTTACAAGTCATAAAAGCGAATAAATACTACAGGTAAACTATTCCATTTATTCAGTTAAATCCCAAACACATCCCAGAACCCGGTGTCACAAGTACATGAGCAATTTCTAAAAATTTTACAATTTCTATAAAGGTTGTCCGAAATACAATTGGACAAGGAAATTAAAATAAAATAATACAATACGAGGGAGACTCTGTCAGCTGCGGATCGCCTCCGGGTAATGCAGCTCGCCTAAATCTCCAAACCAACCACATCGCTATGAAGGTACCTGTGCAATAAAAATGCACAGCAAGTGTAGCATGAGTACGAAAACACATGTACTCAGTACGTCGCGCACTTAACCTCAGAGAGATAGTGACGAGTGGTCGAGTTAGACACTTGCTAGAGGCCAATTTAGTATATTCAAGTGAGACGCTAAGCATGAATGTCATACAATCTATTAAGATCAGGAATAAATTATATCAACTTCTTCCACATTTAACACTTTAACTCTTCGTCATTTCAGTTGACAATTTAAATAATAAATCCGGGATAAGAAACATCAGGCGTATTTCACATTTTACACATGAATTCTCCTTCCTCATAACTGGCCATTAAAAACTTCCTTAGGCCGATAAACATGTAAAAATCACAGCAAATACGCAGTAAATATCATGCGCAAGCAATGCCGAGGGTCGACAGCCCGAACCAAGAAAAACATAAACTGTGCACCGCCGAGGGTCAAACGGCCCGAACCATAGATGCATCTATTTTCCCCTCTCGCTAATAAATCATGCGACACGGTCAACATAATAATAATAAGGCTAACCTGCTCGTGAATCATACCTGCGACTCAGGTGCTCATATGTACACGTATTCACATAATAAATCCGCATTTTAATCAAGAAAACAACTTCTCGGGAAATGATAAAATCCTCTTAAAGGATCACGAAAAAATAGCATTTAAATCTTTGTTTTGGAAACTCGTTTGCCAAGTTTAATAATATTCAATAATATAACCTTATCAGGTATATAATTATCCACGGAGGAAATCAATTCTCTTTCTAGATGATTAAAAAAATGAACTCTAGTCTTCTTAGATATTCAATTACTATTTTGATCATATTAGCGGTCTAATATTACTGGCAAGATCACAAGTACAACAAGTAAGGCATGCTAGTGGGTCCTAGACTACCCGGACATGGCATGATAATAGCTACGCACGGACTCCCATCACCTCGTGCGTACGTATCCCCCGCAGATAGTGGCACGTATTTAATTAGTTCACATAGGGGGACAATTCCCCCTCACAATGTTAGAAAGGATACTTACCTCGCTCCGAAATTCCATAACCGGCTTCCAAGCCCTTCCGACCACTCCAATTGATGCACAATGCCCAAAAATTATCAAATGCAAAGCAATGAAAATTCATTCTACTACTCGAACAAATTCATATTATATGCTTTCCCAACTCCGCTCAGTGAATTAACCAAAATGCCCTCGGGCCCACATGCCCGTAATCCGAAATTTCTCGAAGATGAATTCTAGCCATAGCTTTACTAGTTCAAATATACGATTTACTCTAAATTCCATGCTCAAATTCGTTGCTAAAAATCCAAATTACCATTTCTAAGTTTTCTTCAAAAATTTCCCAATATTTCCACAATTTTCATGATCAAATTCATATATAATCCTTGTATAAATCTTAAAAAGATGAAGAAATTACTTACCAAGTGATGCTTGGTGGAAAACCCCTCTTGAAGCTCCTCAAAATTGCCCACATCAATGAAACAAATGAAGGAAATGGCCAAAATCTCGTTAAAATAACACACTGCCCAGGTGATCCTCCTATGCGATCGCACAAAATGCTCCGCGATCGCATAGGCCAACTATGCTGCCTCACAAATTCACTCAGTGCGATCGCGGCCCAGCACCTGCGTTCGCACAGGCCAAATTTGTAGCCGCTTTATTCCTCTACTGTGCGTTCGCATATACTATCATGCGTTCGCACAAGCCAAGCCCCAGAAGCCTCCAAGCGCACATTGTGCGATCGCAATCCCAACACTGCAATCGCGTTGGCGAAAAAAAATCCAGCTCCTTGAATCTCTTCTCCGCGATCGCACCCATCCTTATGCGATCGCATAGACCAAGAACCCAAACCTCAAATTTCTTCTTCACGATAGCATTCCATGGACCGTGTTCGCATAGCACACCAGATACACCAGAACACAGCAGCAACAAAACAGAGAAAAATTGTTCGAATTCACCCCGTAACACACCCGAGGCCCCCGGGACCCCGTCCAAATCCCACGACTCAGTCCCATAACATCCTACAGACTTGCTCGAGGCTTCAAATCACATCAAACAATGCCAAAACCATGAATCGCACTAAAATTCAAACTTTATGAACTTTGAAATTTCCAACTTCTACATCCGATGCCGAAACCTATCGAATTACCTCCGAATGACCCCAAATTTTGCACACAAATCATATTCGACATTACGGAACTGCTCCAACTTCTGGAGATACATTTCGACCCCGATATCACAATTTCCACTTCCGTTCAGATTTCTCAAAAACCTTCAAATTTCTATCTTTAGCCAAATGACTTCAAAATGACCTACGGACATCCGAATTCACTTCTGATCGCGCTCCCAACTCCAGAATCACCATAAAAAGACTCAGAATCACAAATGGACATCAATATCACTGAAATTCGCTTCAAGCCAAACATAGAAAATTCCTTCAGAAATTCTGACCTCCACAATATACGTCGAAACTCTCCCAGGTTATCCAAAACCCGATCCGGACATACGCCCAAGTCCGAAATCATCATACGAACCTGCAGGAACCATCAAATCCTGATTCGAATATCGTTTACTCAAAATTCCAATGTTAGTCAATTTCTCCAACTTAAGGCTTCTGAAATGAGAATTTGTCTTTCAGAATTAACTCTAAACTTCCCGAAATTCAACTACGACCATGCCCATAAGTCATAATACCTGAAACGGAGGTGCTCATGACCTCAGACAGTTGAACGACGTACTAGAGCTCAAAATGACCGGTCGGGTCATTATAGAGTATCTCCGTTATGTTATTTTAGACTTGTTTGCAAAGCTTGACGTTATTCCAGGTTGGGGTTTAACTGAGTTCGGCTCGAGTTTTTGAAGTTAAAAGAATGTGGAAGTTCATAAATTGGATTGGTGTGTGATTCATTGTTTTGTCATTGTTTGATGTGATTCGAGGTCGCTAGCAAGTCCATGTTAGGTTATTGAACTTGTTGGTATGTTTGGACGGGGTCCCAGGTGTCCCGGGGGGCCCCGTGAGTGTTCCAGTCGAGTTTTAAAATGTTTTTCCTTATTTGAGCAGGTTTGGTTCTGGTGTCTCGCACCTGTGACACTTTGGAGCGCAGGTGCGGCTCCGCTTCTACGTGGGCTGGTCGCTTTTGTGATCTATGAGGTCTGGGAGATAGCCCGCTTCTGCGGATGCTGGAACATAGGTGCAAAGGCCGCTTCTGCGGTTCTGTGATCACATCTGCGAGGAATCTCGCTTCTGCGGCTTCCCTTTTTTGCTTTTGCGGTGCCGTTGGTGCGACTATAGATCCGCAGATGCGGTCCCTGGCCTAGTCAGCCAAGTTCGCAGATGCGGACTAGTTTTCGCAAATGTGATCCGCAGATGTAGTTTCTTGTCCGCAGATGCGGAAGTCCTGGTAGAATATTTAAGTTGAGGGTTGGCCATTTTTCTTCATATTTTGAGTTTTGGGAGCTTCTTTTGGGGGTTTTGAAGTAAATCGATTTGGTAAGTGTTCTTCACCTAGAATCTAACATATTCCATGATTTTATCTTCATTTTTATCATTTAAATTGTGTTTTGAGTTGAGAAAAATGTTGGTTTTGAAGAAAATTTTCAAAATGAAAAATCACGATTTGAGGGACGAAATGATATTGGAATTTGGTAATTTTAGTACGGGTGAACTTATAGAGGAATGGGTTTTAGGGTTTTGCAAAAATTTGTCGGGTTCCGAGGTGCGGGGCCGAGGATCGAGTTTTGGGTCGATTTTTAGATTTTGTTAAAGATTGAGACTTTATGATCCAAAATAGTTTCTTATGAGTTATATTTGTGTTTTGAAGTTATTTTGGTTGGATTTGAGCCATCCGGAGGTCTTTTCACCTGAGAAGTCCAATTTTTGAGTATCGGATGTCTTTTTTGAGGTAAGTATCTTGCTTAAACTTGTGTGGGAGATTTTCCCTTAGGATTTGTGTCTTCTATGCTAATTGTAGTCCGTGTACGCGAGGTGACAAGTGCGTGCTCGGACTTATTTGTGGAAAGTTGGCCTTTTAGGGATCTTAGGTCCTTATATTCACTGACTATGAAGTTGTTCTTGATATGATTGAGTTCCTATTTACTAGTTTCACCTCTACATGCTTAAATTAGAATTACTTGCTTTTGGATTCACTCTTATTTCCTAGTTGACTCCTAATTGACTTAACTGAAGATTTTACCTCTTTGACTGTCATGCTATCTCTTCATAACTGCTTATCTCTATTTGTAATTATCATCATCTCATCCTATAATTTTTTAGTCTTAATTGAGGTTATTGTTATCTTTCCTCTGATTATCCTTAAGTGAAATTGTTGAATATCCTCGTAGCTCAACCTTAAAGGAAGTTTAGATACCATATACCTTAGTTGACTTGCCCTTAAATGGAATATCGGACTCGTGTTAGTTTCTTGTTGTTGAACCATGCATTGGGGTACGACTGTTACGTGCTATTTCCCTCCTTGTTGAGTTATTCTTACTATGCCTAGTATGCTTTATTGTGCTTATTCCTTGTGAACTAGCTTTTCCTTTTCTTGTGATTGAAGGCTCTTTAGTTGATGTATTTACCGTATCTTGTATTATTGTCATTGTATTTGTTGATGTACTTGTTGTGGTGATGCATGAGGTTTCTGCAGTGCAGTTGTAGTTACTGTGATTACGAGGTTTCTATCGTGCGGTTGTTGATATGCGGATTTGCATGAGGCTTTTTCCGTGCCATATTTTCTATTGATATTGCACATGCGGCGTGAAAAGGCGGGATATGTATATGTGGGTTGTTCATGTGGCAATACAAGGTGGGAACATGATTATGCACATGTGGCGAGATAAGGCGGGCATTTACTTTACTATTGCACACCTGGCGAGACAAGGTGGGTTGTGTTAGGGATTAGTTGTGATACTTATGTTGGCCTGGGGGCATTTATTCTTGTGGACATTGTATAATGGTACACTTACCGTGTGAGCTTATTCTTGTGAAAATTTTGAGAAAACATTGTACATGTTCCCCTTTCCTCTTCTTATGCTTATTAGCTGGTTGAATTATGTTAGGACACCTGCACAAGCATACACGTAGCTAAGCACTCTTATCGGATTAAGGGGATTCCTTTTTATTGTGGAGTATAGATGCCCTTGTTGTACCTACCTTATATGTGTGAATGAATCCAATTGGTACGTGAGTCGTCCATGCAGTTATTAGCTTAAATGAGGGCACAAGATGCCAATGTTAGGGTTCAGATATTGGGACCCGTGAGTTGTGATTTGTTCGGGGTTCAGTACCTCGTGGAGTTGATTAAGAAATTGATGTAAAAGCAGTTGAAATTGCTGACTTATTACTCGTCCTTGTTGTATATGTGATTCCGGATTTAGTTTGTGTTCCACTCACTTTTTTGTGTTATTCCCTGGTTTTTTTGCTGACATTTTTTGTTTCCTTCCTTATTGAATTTACTGTATTGTTAGCCATATCGCGAAGTCTTTATGTAAATATCATATTCCGTTGTCCCTATATTTCTACTTTGTTTAGTTCATTAGACCAGTGGGTGTCTTGACTAGTCCTCGTCACTACTTCTCCGAGGTTAGTCTTGATACTCACTGGGCACCGTTGCAGTGTGCTCGTACTACACTTCTGCACACTTTTGTGCAGATTCTAGGTTTTTTCATAGCCAGTCATTCGACAGCTAGCAGCGTGGTTGCTGTCGTGGAGACTCAAGGTAAAACCTGCTACAGCATTCACGGGTTTCGGAGTCACTGTCCTATTTGTTCATACATTGTTTTATTTATTTCTGAACAGTTGTAATTATAAGATTATAGTGAGATTTTGTAGAGCCTATGACTTGTACTGCCGAATTTTGGGAAAACGTGTAATGTATAGAGATTTCATTTCATAAAGCATTCAAATATTTTCAATATTATGGTTGATATTCAGTAATGTTAGGCTTACCTAGTCCTTAAGACTAGGTGTCATCACGATACTCGACGGAGGAAAAATTGGGTCGTGACAGGACAATAGGATTCTTAGTAATGCATATGTCAGCCTGGTTATCACACTAAACATGAATAGAAGAAAGATTAGTAAGCCCAAATTAGATAAGAGTCTAGAGAGCCAGGTAACCTCGGCCACAACTTTGCTCAAGGACCAATACTCAACCTCAGCTGAGGATAGGGATACAACAGGTTGTTTCTTGGATTTCCAGCTGACCAAATTTCCACCAAGCATAATACAAAAACCAGCCACTGACCGTCTAATATCAAGACAAGAACCCCAATCATTGTCACAATAAACTTGAAGAGAAAGATCTGCGGACTTGTTGAAGAAAAACCTAAAATCAGAAGTCCCTTTCAAGTACCTCAAGAGGTGCAAGGCAACTTTCATATGAGGAACACAAGGATGTTGTATGAATTGGCTCGGATGCTGTACAAAAAATGACAAATCTGGCCTGGTATGTGTTAACAATTTAACTTGCCAATCAAACTCCTATACAACTCAGGACTGGATAAAGGATCACCCAAATTGGCCTTCAATTTTTCATGTAGCTCAAGAGGGCAAACCACAGGAGAAGATAAATTAGAATAAATTTCTCTCAGGAAATCATGAATGAACTTGCGCTGATGGAGTAAGACACCGGATGGACTGTATAAAACCTCAATACCAAGAAAATAATTCAACAATTCTAAGTCTTTGATTTTGAACTGATCATGCAAGAAGTCTTTCAAAGAAGAAATTTCATCTAAATCAGTCTCAATAAGAACTATGTCATCCACATAAGCAGCCAAGATAACAAGGGAATCCCCAGACCCTCAAGTAAACAGAGAGGAGTCATCTAAGGAGTGAGCACAAACTCTAGACTGTAAAACATGGGAAATTTTGGCATACCACTGTCTGGAAGCTTGCCTTAGCCCATAGAGAGATTTCTGCAACTTACACATGAGGGTAGCACATGAAGAAGTGGAGGGAACAGATAAACCAGAAGGGAGTTTCATATACACTTCCTCATCCAAATTACCATGCAAGAATGCATTATTGACATCTAGTTGAAAAAGAGGCCATTTCCCTTTGACTGCTACAACAATAAAAGCCTTAACAGTAGACATTTTCACAATAGGAGAGGAAGTTTCATGAAAATCAACCCCCTCAACCTGAGTATTACTCCTAACCACCAACCTAGCTTTGTACCTCTTAATGGTGCCATCAACTTTATATTTAACCTTGTACACCCATTTGCAGCCTATGGGTTTCTTACTTTGGGGTAATTCAACAATTTCTCAAGTTTGATTTGCTTCCAAAGCCTCAAATTGTTTCCTCATGGCATCCTGCCACTCAAGGACAAGAGCTGCCTGAGAATAAGTGAAAGTCTTAGGAACAGAATGCTGACCAAAATGAGAATTAGAGGAAATAGAACTGGAGTCTAAGAATGAAGAGTGACATAGATAACTCTAAAGGTAAGAAGGCTGCTTATGCACCCTATTAGATCTTCTGAGTGTAGGAGGAGAAGGGGGACAGAGAAGTAGATAAGGATAAGAGGAAGGAGCAGAAACAGATGAAGAAGGAGAAGCTGAAGAGACTCAAGAGGATGAAGGGGAAGAGAAGGAGAAGAAGAAGTAGAAACAGGAGTAAGCAAGAGAGAACCATGACAAGTGGGAGATGAAGTAGGAGATGAAGAAGGAACATAAGATGAAGTAGAGGGAAATCATCAGAACATGCTGAAAAAGGAAAAGGACAAATGCTGGGAGCACCAGAAAAAGATTGAAGAAATGGGAAAATATGCTCATGAAAACCAACATCTCTAGATATAAGGCAAGAGTTAGTTTCCAAGTTATACAGTTTGTAGCCTGTCTTAACAAAAAGGTACCCTAAGAACAAATCTCTAGGCTAAAACTTGTCCTTATGTATTTTAGGAACAGTAGAGTAGCAAAGACAGTCAAATGCCCTAAGGTGAGAATAACTGAGAGGTTTACCATATAAGAGTTCATAAGGGCTTTTGTGATTTAGTAAGGGAGAGGGGAACCTATTGATCAAATAAGTGGCAGTCAAGACACAATCTTCCCAAAATTTAATAGGTAGGTGGGATTAAAAGAGTAGGGCCCTAACAGTTTCAAGAAAATGCCTATGTTTTCTTTCCACCACTCTATTTTGCTGTGGAATGTGGACAAGAAGTTTGATGCACAATGCCTTTAGCAGAGAAAAATTAAGATCCAAATAAATTAGACCCTAACTCCAATACATTATCACTCCTGACAATTTGCACCTTAGAATGAAATTGGGTTTCTACCATGGCAATGAAAGCCTTTAAAAGGTCAAAAATATTGCTCTCGGCACCGAGTAAGTGAGTCCAAGTAGATCTAGTATAGTCATCAACAATGGTCCAGAAATATTTTGATCCATCATAAGTGGGGGCATGGTAAGGGCCCCATGTATCAATGTGGATTAATTGAAATGATGCAACATTTTGTATTGAACTATTAAGGAAGGGTAATCTAGTTTGTTTAGCCAGTGGACAAACAGGAAAAGTAAAAGATTATTTGGAAGACAATTTGGCATTACAATCAGAAATACATTTCATCTTAGAAAAAAGCAAGTGACCAAGTCTACAATGCCAAACAATATCCTATTTATTGACTTTATTCAGTAGTGCATGATTAGTATGTACATGTGCATCAGAAAACATACTTGCATCAACACTAGAAACATTGGAACATTCAACAAGAGAAACATTACAAGGAATAGAACAAGGAATGATAATGGAAGTAGAAGAATCACAAGAGAAGGATGTTGCAGGAATCTGAAAGAGCTTGTAAAGTCTATTTTCTGGTTTGTCAAGTACCACTGGTTTTTTCAGCAAAGGGCCCTGAAAAGTGCAGCCAACATTGGTAAACTGAACAAGATGACCAGGTCTAGCAACTAATTGTAAATAGAAATTAAATTATAATGGATACCATGTTACAAGCTGGAATACACATGGATTTGAGAGGAGGCTAACTAGGGCTTGAAGTTTCATAGAGAAAGAGAAAGAACAAGCAACTTTCTTATTTCTTATCTGTGTATAAATAAAATATTTCATTATGTACAAAATAGAATGTAGGCCACTATTTTATATGACCCAACTCAGCCCATTAAAGCAATATATAAAACATGGGGCAAGCCCAAATACACTAAGTACTCGGAAACATTGCGCGGGGTACCCTATTTGGTCGCCCCCATTTAACTTATACCCGTTTTTTTAAAAACTTTTAACTTGTACCCACTTTTTAAATAACTTCAGCTCCCTTTCCCTCGCTGAGCTGAAGTTCACCAGTTAAGCTAAAGTTCGCCAGTTATAAAGACAAAACTTCAGCATACGGGGCTGAAGTTCCCCAGTTAAAAAGACCAAACTTCAGCTCTAGAGCTGAAGTTTCCCAGTTGCAAACTTCAGCTTTCCCAAGTTATAAAGACAATTACAAAGATAAAACTGCAGCTCTAGGGAACTTCAGCCCCGTATGCTGAAGTTCCCCAGTTACAAAGACAAAACTTCAGCTCTAGAGCTGAAGTTCCCTAGTGTATTCAGCCCAGTTACAAGACAACAAGTTCAACTCTAGATCTGAAGTTCGCAAGCTACTTCAGGCTCGTCTTCTAGAATGCTGAAGTTTTGGGTGATTGCCTTTGCTACTTCAGCCCCGCATGATGAAGTTATGCGCAAAAGCGGGTACGGATGTAATTTTTTTTACAAAGCGGGTATAAGTTAAAATGTGGCATAAAAAGTGAGTACGGATGCAAAAGCCCCTAAGTACTCTAACTAGCCGACACCAGTACAATTAATAGACTCAACACAAGGAAATAGCAAAAATGGTCCCCAACGTTTGAGGAAGATTTAAAATAGTCCTTTAAATATATTCTTGAGCAATTTTTCCTTTAAATTTGTCAAAAGTGAGCTTTTATGGTCTCCATTTAATGAACTTTTATTTTTAGATTAGATGTGAAATGTAAAAAAAATTGATTTAACCAGAAATACCAGAAAACTCATGTCAAATCCCAAAATGCGGCCGATACCAGAAATAGACCAAAAATTGAAAATCTGCACCTCCACATCTGTGTTGTTTTAATCCTTTTTTTCCTCATATTTTTTGCTAAATTCAACTATCAGAGTTTGTTAAATATTTATCAAAGATAAAAATACTCACTTTACAAGCTTAACGGACTAAAATACTCGGACTATTTTAGACCTATTCCCAAATGAAAGGAACTATCTTTTTTTTCTTGTCACAACTACTCATCACAGATCGTGACAAGTAGTATTAAGGCCGAGTGATGTCTTCCACTTTTTATCTGGGTTTTAGTGGTTAATATATGGGCATTTTTCACTTTTAGCTCGCGTCAGAAACTATTTACATTCGCCAGTCGAAAAAATGTATAAAAATTATATAATTTTTGCGTATAACATACAGAATTTATATATATACAAAAGATATTTTTTTTTTTATTATTATTTTAAGAGTGACTATACAATATCATCATTTGCTAGCTTACAAATATTATAATAGACCATGTTTTTATCCAATTTTGGCCTAGTACCTGATCCACAATCTTGCGGACATAAGAAACTTACTTGTCATTCAATCTGTACTAGTTAGGTAAAGCATTTATAATCTTATCCAGCCACCTTCAATTTTGTTTGCCAAATTTGACCTGTTGGTCTCATAATGTGGATTCAAACCATTTGTCGAAGTACATCATATATGTTATACGATAGTATGACGTATGCCTTCATGGTGACATCTTTTTTGCTTTCACACATAGTATCCGATATTTATAATAGGGTTCGATTAGATTTAAATTAGCAGCGAGAAGCTTCATATTAAGATTGAAGCCCACCCTAACAAAAGTAACTCCTTATTAAGGATTGGAATGCAAGATCTCTGACCACAACAGTTATTGGTTAACGGTGACATTTCGTTAAGAAAACGAATATTACGAATCCAATGGTAGCAAATTTTGTAAATTAATAGGTTTAATACAGATCATTGGCAGTTTTAGATTTAAAAATGATGAATTCAATTACTTTATATTATACTCTTATAGTTGAATTCATTGGGCTTTTGGAATTATGGGTTTATATATATACATATATATATATATATATATATATATATATATATATTCGTTTAAAAAATATTGAGTTAAGTTGAATCCGTTGGAATTACTTTATGTCGTTAAAACTTCAAAAGATTTCCATGTTGTAATATTATATATTGTTAATTGTATAACCTATGGGATATTAAATTTATTGATTTTGTTTCTGAAAATGTATACATTTTGGAAATATTCAAAAAAGAATTCCTGAGATTTTATTATTTTGAAACTAAAATTAAGTTAATATATTTAAAGTTTCCAGAAAATATCTATGTATACAGTCGAAATCGGGTTCGACTCTTGTGTGACCAATCGAGACTGAAACATGACAGGTTAGAGCTCAATCTTGGGTTATATCGAACCGACTTGCGAAGTTACATCGTTGAGCTCGTGACCGAACAAGATCGAGATCAAACAAGATCGAGAAAAATTTATCGAGCCAAATAATAGAAGACAGAAATATCTGCGATCAGTTGGCGATCACAGCGGAAATCTTGGCACGTATCAAGGAGAGACCGATTAATTAGCAAATCATGAGATTTTTTACCTTGTATAGAATTGTATACAGAGTAGGATTCCCTTATCATATAAAGGGGGTCTGATCATTTGTAACAAGACATTGCAATACACATCAGAAAGCAATATACTGTCATTTGTAGCTCTTATCACCTTGTTATTCTATTCATACATCAGTTGAGGGATTTCTTAGTTCGAGAGTGATCGAACTCGAAGGCCAAGGCTATTCAATTCGTGTGGTTTGCATTTATATCGTTAATTTCAATATGAATCTGTTATCTTAATTTGTATCAAGTTATATCATGTATTCTTAAACTCACATTTAAATTCAATTGTTATTCGATTTTGAGGGTAAACAGTTTGGCGCCCACCGTGGGGCTAAGGATAAAAGTGATTATCTGGTATAAACTTTCATAACACACATTATTTAACACTTGTTCTTTGTAGTAACTTTGATTACAGGACCAAAATGTCGAACTCCCAGTCAGCACCCCTACACGTGGATAATGATTTCGGTCATCACGGCGAAAATGATAACATAGTGCCAGTGAATGACGTACCTCCGATTGGCCTCGATGGAGTTTCGCATGTAGATCCAAAAGACCCCAGCTCACATGTAGCCATCAATGCAAATTTGGTCATCGACCCCGAGGGCAGCGTCCGTAGGGATGTTCGATCAACTGCTCAAAGAAAACATGGTGGCGAAGAGGGCGGGGTCAACTTGCGGGTGATCTTCGAAATGTTGCAGGCTCAATGGGCAGCGATAGCCCAGCTCCAAAACCAGAATCACCCACCGAGCAGGATCGAACCCAAACCATCCCAGGAAGTTATCCACAGGGTCGAATCGGCTTCAAGGAAATCGAACGAGAAAGACTTGGGGGCCAATCCTGCAATCGAACTGACAGAACGAGTTGAGTCGGGGGAAAAGAAGATCGAGGCAAACGACAAAAATGTGGAAACTTACAACTCTAGGGTCGACCAAATCCCGGGGGCACCGCCAATATTGAAGGGTCTGGATTCTAAAAAGTTCGTACAAAAACCTTTCCCCCCGAGCGCGGCTCTCAAACCTATTCCCAAGAAGTTCCGCATGCCTAAGATTCCTAAATACAATGGAACGACCGACCCAAACGAGCATGTCACCTCTTACACATGTGCTATCAAAGGGAACGATCTAAAGGATGACGAGATCGAATTTGTCTTGCTAAAGAAATTCGGATAAACCCTGTCAAAGGGAGCTATGATATGGTACCACAATTTTACCACCTAATTCTATTGACTCATTTGCTATGCTTCAGATTCTTTTGTAAAGGCACACGCTGGGGCCATCAAGGATGAAACTAGGAAGTCGGAAAAATGGAACGAATGGACCTGCCACCGGTCACCGATGATTATGCTGTTCAAGGTTTCACCTTAGGACTCAATGTTCGAAGCTCAGTGGCTTCACAATAGTTAAAGAATAATTTGATAGAATACCCAGTTGTTACTTGGGCCGATGTGCTTAATCAGTATCAATCGAAGATCAGGGTCGAAGACGACCAACTTGGGGCTCCTTCCGGGTCCGTTTATCCTATCAGACCCGTTGATAGAATCAAGAGGGACATTGACTGAGAACCGAGGTTGAGCAGAGATCAGTACCAACCATATAATGGAGATCGTAAGAGTAGTTGATCGGGGCAAAATCATGTACGAGGTGAAATGAGAAGTGATCGAGGCCAGAGCTCTCGAGGGCTCATGAGCAAGAATGGCTTCGACAGGCCTATCGGATCTAAAGAAGCACCACTACTATCAGAATACACTTTAATGTTGATGCAGCTGCGATCATATCGGTTATCAGACACATCAAATATATAAAATGGCCCCGACCTTTACAAATTGATCCATCCCAAAGAGAGCCCAACTAAATGTGAAAATATCATGGCACCCATGGCCACATAACGGATGATTGTCGACAACTGAGAGAAGAAGTAGCCCGGTTATTCAACAACGGGTACCTTCGGGAGTTTCTAAGTGACCGAGCCAAGAATCATTTTAGAAATAGAGATTCTAATAAACAAAATGAGTAAGAAGTACCTCAACACATCATTCATATGATCATCGGAGCAGTGCCCCAAGGTCCGATGTTAAAGCGCACCAAAGTATCAATCACGAGGGAGAAACGAACTCGAGATTACATACCAGAAGGAACTTTATCTTTCAACAACGAAGATGTAGAAGGAATCATGTAGCCCCATAATGATGCACTGGTAAGATATGTACTTACAAATAAAACATGAATTAAACGTGTGTTAATTGGTCCAGATAGTTCGGCCAACATCATTCGATCGAGGGTCGTAGAACAACTCGGCCTACAGGACCAAATCGTGCCCGCGACCCGAGTGCTAAATGGATTTAACATGGCTTGTGAAACTACTAAGGGAGAAATAAGGTTACAGGTGAAAGCAACCAGAACCATCCAAGAGACCAAGTTTTATGTGATCAAAGGGTATATGAGATATAAAACCCTGTTCGAGAGGCCGTGGATCCACAACATGAGGGCTGTGCCCTCGACCCTTCACCAGGTGTTATAATTCCCAATACTAGAGGGGATTAAAATGATCTACGGGGAGCAGCCCGCCGCGAAGAAAATGTTTGTAGTCGATGAAGTAATTCCAATATCAACACTCTCATCGACTGAGCAGTTAGATTCGAAAGCAAAACATGAAACCAAATAGCAATCATCGATGTCGGTCTTGACCCAACTAGACAAGCAGGGGACTGACGAAGACGATGATTATGGGGTTCCTCGATCCTTCATAGTCCCTGATGATTCCGCCGCTACCAAATCAGTGATCTAAGAGCTGGATCAGGTCATACTGATCGAACATCTACCCGATCGAAAGGTATACCCAGGCACGAGGTTAACTATCGAGCTCAGGAAAAAAACATTTAATTTATTATAGCTAACATTGATTTTCTTGGTCCCATCTCGACATGACAGGGATCCCATTGGAGATCACCACTCATAAAATGAGCTTGGACATTAAATTCCACCCGGTGATGTAGAAGAGGAGACCCCAGTCCGAGATTAAACATTCCTTCGTCAAGGACGATGTAACTAAACTCCTTAAAATAGGATATCCATCCGGAAATTCAAATACTTGGAATGGCCAGCAAACATAGTAGTAGTCCCTATAAAAGGGAACAAACAAAAAATGTGTGTGGATTACAAGGACTTAAATAAGGCGTGCCCCAAGGACTCTTTCCCCCTTGCCTAACGTCGATCGTATGATCGATGCCACGGCCGGCCACGTGATCCTCAGTTTTCTCGATGCCTACTCCGGGTACAACCAAATACGAATGAACCCAGATGATCAGGAAAAGACCTCCTTCATCACTAAGTATGGCATATACTGTTATCACGTAATGTCATTTGGATTAAAAAATGTTGGTGCCACTTACTAATGCCTAGTAAACCGGATGTTCGAATAAAAAATAGGGAAATCTATGGAAGTTTACATTGACGATATGTTAGTTAAGCCATGCGAGCAGAGGACCATTTAAAACATTTACAGGAAACCTTCAGTATGTTGAAGAAGTACAAGATGAAGTTAAATCCGAAAAAATGTGCATTCAGAGTTGGATCAGGTAAATTTATCAGATAAATGGTATCCAACTGAGGAATTGAGATCAACCCCAACAAGATCAAAGTTATCGAGGATATTACAGTAGTGGAAAACATGAAGGCCGTGAAAAGGTAACCGGGCGCATAGCCGCCCTAGGGAGATTCATATCGAGGTCCTCCGATAAGAGTCATCGATGTTTCTCGTTGTTGAAGAAGAAAAACAACTTCACATGGACCCCGGAATGCCAACAGGCCTTGGAAGAACTTAAGCGATATTTATCGAGCCCACACTGCTTCACACATTAAGGGCAGATACCTTTATTTGGCAGTATCGGAGATAACGGTAAGTGGAGTCCTAGTTCGGGAAGAAAAAGGTACACAATTTTTTATGTATTATGTTAGTCGGTCCTTGGGTGAGGCCGAAACTAGATATCCCCACCTATAAAAATTGGTTCTCGCTTTACTAAGCGCCTCTAGGAAACTTAAACCGTACTTTATATTCCACCTTATATGTGTTGTGAAAACTTACCCACTGCGAAATATAATGCATAAACCCGAACTCTCAGGACGATTGGCCAAATAGGCCATAGAAATCAGCGGGTACGATATTGAATATCGACCCTGAATAGTCATTAAGTCTCAAGTTTTGGTATTCGTGGCTGACTTCACGCCGCCCTAATACCCGAGGTCGAAAGAGAGTTGTTGGTAAACACGGGGATGCCTTTGGGAATTTGGACTTGTGATAACCCACCTGGTCATCTTGTGTTTTAGGACATTATTCCACGCTTATCAGTTTAAAAACCTTATAATTTTCCTCCTCGATTTGCATGCGCAGTCCGGGAATAATTCCAGAAAGCATGTATATGAAAATAGAAGAAATAATACTATTTGGAGATTTAAAATGATTTTAGTTGACTTCGGTCAACATTTTGAGAAAATGTATGCGGACCCATTTTTCGGTGGTCCTGATGGGTCCGTAGTACAATATGGGAATTGGGCATATGCCCGGAATCGAATTCCGAGGTCCATAACCCGAGAAATGAATTTTTGACTAAAATTGAATTTCAGAAAATTTATAGTTTTAAAGTATATGATTTATGCTTGATTTTAATGGTATCGGGCCCGTATTTTAGTTTCGAAGCCCGGTACAGGTCCGTTATAATATCTTGACCATGTCTGTAGATTGGTGAGAAACGGAGTTTATTATGTGATTCGGACCCTCGGTTGAGAAAATAAAAACTTTACGTGTTCTCGAGAATTTCATTGATTTTGATGCTAAATTCATAGTTCGAGGGGTTATTTTGGCGATTTGATCGCACGAGTAAGTCCGTATGATATTTTTGGACTTGTGCACAAGTTTGGTTTGGAGCCCCGAGTGCTCGAATGCCATTCGGGCAATGCGCGAGTTGAGTTAAAACTCAACCAAGGCTACTGGTGCACCAGATCTGGTGTGCCCGCACCTGCGAGCCTATGGTCGCAGGTACAAGCGACAACCCGCAGGTGCGACCCACGCCTCTTTTTCGATCTTCACAAATGCGAAATCCTTATCACAGGAGCGGGACCACATAAGCGGAACCCTGTCCGCAGGTGCGGCCTCAATGGCCCAATCCATTTCCGCAGAAGCCGAAGCCCTATCCGCATATGCGACCCAAACACCGCAGGTGAGAAGTTCGGGCAGTGAGTTAATTTAATTCGAACTCCTTTCTTCTTATTTTCAAGGGGATAAGCGACCTAGGGAGATTTCTCTAAGGTGATTTCTTCCCCAAAACATAGGTAAGTGTTCCTTAACTTGTTTCCTTCAATCTTTTACTTCTTGTACAAGGATTAAACCTGGAATCTAGGAGTTCTATGGTAGAAATTGGGGGTTTGGGTACAAATAGAGATTTATGGAAAATTTGAAATTGGACCTCAATTTGGGGTCGGATTTCAAAACTAATTGCATATTTGGGCTTGGGGATGAATGTGTAAACGATATTTGGTTTGAATTTCGAGTTTTGGCAAAACGAGCCCGAGGTCGGTTTTTGAATTCTTTTAGGAAATTTCGGAAAATCAGTAATTATTCATTAAAGATGGTTCATTTAGCGATAATTGATGGTATTAAGCTAATTAGAACTAGATACGAGTGGGTTGGAGGTGAATTCTAAAGAAAAAGCGGTACTTGAGCAGTGAGTGGCCTACGAATCGAGGTAAGTGTTGTGTCTAACCTTGGCTTGAGGGAATATGTATTATGTGTTTATTTCCTACGTGTTATTTGTTGAATACGATGTATAGGTTAGGTGACGAGCATCTATGCCTTGTCGTCAATTCATAGCATGCGAGTGAAATTCTATCATTTATAAATTTTGCAGTCTTAAAATCCTATTATCCATGCTTATTGTTGTAATTGAAATGTTGGGAGACTTATATCCGGTTCCTCCGAGGTGTGATAAAGTTGTGAATACTGATTCAAAGTTGAGATTTAAATTGTGATATTAAGCATTGAGGAAATACTGATTTCTATGTGACACTCTTATCTATTCGTTGTTATTAATTCTATGATTTGTGAGCAAGAGCGTAAAGCACGAAAGGTGATGCCGTGCATGATTTACTTATATCGTGAGGAAGAGTGTAAAGCACGAAGGCTGATGCCGTGTATGATTTATTTATATCGTGAGGAAGAGTGTAAAGCATGAAGGGTGATGTCGTGCTATGATATGTGAGTGTTAATGCACGAAGAGTGATGTCGTGCCATGATATGAGAGTGATAAAGCACGAAGGGTGATGCCGCGTATTTTATGAGAGTTTTAATGCACGAAGGGTGATTCCATGCCGTTCTATCTATATATTGGCGAGGTTGAGAGTAAAAGCACGAAGGGTGATGTCGATCAGTTTCCCTTTATTGTCTTAATTTCTTATTTTAATTGAGGATTTTTGTTTCAATTGTGCCTTTTATTGTTTATCGTTCCTTATATTGTGCTTCCCCATTAAATGTACCCTTCCCATTATTCTTGCTTTTTTTCTTTGTTTACCGTTGTTTCCATTAGCATGATTACCGTTCAGGTTTTATGTGGTGTCATGTCCTAGCCTCGTCACTACTTCGCCGAGGTTAGGCTCGACACTTACCAGTACATAGGGTCGGTTGTACTGATGCTGCACTCTGCACTTTCTGTGCAGATCCAGGTATCAGTCCGAGATGACTCTGAAATCGTACCTGGCATTGCGTAGGAGACCCGAGGTAGCTCTGCTCACCTCCGCAGATTCCTGGAGCCCTCTCCTTGATTTTCATTCACTATTTTCTTTAGTTCCATAAACAATTGTATTTCTTCATTTCAGCCAAATATTTGTAGTTATTCTTAGTAGTCCGTGAATTGTGACACCAGATCCAGGATAGCTAGACATATAGATTTCACATGCGCAGTATTATCATGCAAGTTTCGTTTATTACTTTAATTATTATGTTTGAGTTGTAGAGGTTCTCAGTATTTTGGTAAGATTATTATGTTGTAAACTTCTAATGTTGTCTTGCCTAGAAAATGCAGTGTTAGGCGCCATCACGGTCCCGACGGTGGGAATTGGGGTCGTGACAAGTTGGTATCAGAGCACTAGGTTGCTTAGGTCTCGCAATTCACGGACAAGCTTAGTAGAGTTTGGGGGATCGGTACAGAGACGTCTATACTTATCTCTCAGAGGCTATAAAGTTAGGAACAAGTTCACTATTATTCCACTCTGTCGTGCAATTCTTGTTATCCCAATACTAATTGAACTCTTCTATTCTTATTCTCTAGCAGATGGCGAGGACACGTACCGCTTCTTCCGTTGATCAGCAACCGGATCCTCTAGAAGTACCTCCTACGAGGGGCAGAGGCCGAGGCCGTACCAGAGGCCGAGGCAGGGGCAGGGCTCACCCCAGGGCTCGAGCAGTAGTTCCAGCTGCGGAGCCTCAGATAGAGTTCGATGAGGAGGCTCTAGCTCAGACCGTTCCAGCAAAACCAGCTCACGTCCCAGAGGGGTTTATTGCTACCCCGATACTTCAAGATGATTTGGTCCGATTATTGAGCCTTATGGAGAGTGTGGCCTAGACTGGCACATTCCCCATGGCACCAACAGTATCTCAGTTTGGAGGAGGAGCCCAAACTCCTGCCACCCATACTCCGGAGTAGATGGCTCTCCAGTTTCAGACCCCAGCAGCTCATCCAATTGGGGTAGTTCAGCCAGTTGCTGCAGCACCGCCCGTTGATAGGGCAGTTATGTCCTCCGAGGCTTTGTGGAGATTGGATAGGTTTACCAAGCTTTTCCCAGTTCATTTCAGTGGTGCCTCAGTTGGAGGCGGGGGTATTTATGGTAGAGACCATAATTCCAGGCTATCTCATTCAGCACTTCAAGCATCCCACGGTGCCCCAGGTTGTTGTGGCCCTTATATGCCTTATTATGATCATCCAGCTCCTATCAGTGTGCCTCTTCTTCAGAGTTTTCAGGGTGGTTATTCAGGTCGACAGGGTCAGTTTTCCAGCCAGCAGTCCCAGTATCTGAGGTCATGTCATACTTGTGGTGACCTGAGGCACATTGCTAGGCATTTCCCTCGTGCGTCGAGTAGTTCTCAGTACCAGGGTTCTCGCGCCCTGGTTCCGGCACCAGCTGCCATACCGCCTGCCCAGCCAGCCAGAGGTAGGGGTCAGGTAGCCAGAGGTAGGGCCAGATTGTTAGAGGTAGAGGTCAGCATGCTAGAGGTGGAGGCCCGCTCGTCGGAGATCGTCCTAGAGATATGGTTAAGGGTGGTGGGGCCTAACCCCGATGTTATACATTCCCAGCCAGACCTGAGGCTGAGTCCTCCAATGTTGTTATCACATATACTGTTTCAGTTTGCAGTAGAGATGCTTCAATTCTGTTTGATCCGGGGTCTACTTACTCCTATGTATCGTCTAGTTTTGCTTCATATTTGGTTGTGCCCCGTGATATTTGAGCGCCCCTGTATATATGTCCACGCCCGTGAGGGATGCTATTGTTGTAGATCATGTATATCACTCGTGTGTGGTCGTTATTAGGGGTCTTGAGACCAGTGTAGACCTTTTGCTTCTTGATATGGTTGATTTCGATGTTATTTTGGGCATGGATTGGTTGTCACCTTATCACGATATCTTGGACTGTCATACCAAGACAGTGACCTTAGCCTTGCCGGGGTTGCCTCGATTAGAGTGGAGAGGGACTCCTAGCCACTCTTCCAGCAGAGTTATTCCTTATATGAGGGCTCGGCGTATGGTCGAGAAGGGGTGTTTGACCTATTTGGCTTATGTTAGTGATTCTAGTGCTAAGGTTCCTTCTATGGATTCTGTGCCTGTTGTTCGTGAGTTTCCTGAGGTATTTCCTACAGACCTACCGGGGATGCCACCCGACAGGGATATTGACTTTTTCTATTGATGTGGCTCCAGGAACTCAACCCATTTCTATTCCGCCATACCGGATGGCCCCACCAAAGTTGAAAGAAATTGAAGGAACAATTGCAAGATTTTCTTGATAAGGGCTTCATTAGACCTAGTGTCTCTCCCTGGGGTGCGTCGGTTTTTTTCGTGAAGAAGAAGGATGGATCTATGAGGATGTGTATAGATTATCGGCAATTGAACAAAGTCACTATCAAGAACAAGTATCCATTGCTGAGGATTAATGATTTGTTTGATCAGATTCAGGGTACCAGGGTGTTCTCAAAGATTGATTTTATATAGGGCTACCATCAATTGAGGATTAGGGCATTCGATGTCCCTAAGATAGCTTTTCGGAGGCGGTATGGGCACTATGCATTTTTGAGGATGTCCTTTGGGTTGACTAATTCTCCAGCAACATTTATGAACTTGATGAACCAAGTGTTCAAACCTTACCTATATTCCTTTGTTATTGTATTTATTGATGACATCTTGATATACTCCCGCAGTCAGGAGGAGCATGAGAAGCACCTCCAGATAGTGCTCCAGACTTTGAGGGACAGTCAGCTGTATGCTAAATTTTTGAAGTGCGAGTTTTGGTTGGATTCAGTTGCTTTCTTTGGTTACGTCGTATCAACAAAGGGTATTCAGGTGGATACGAAGAAGATTGAGGTAGTCAATAACTGGCATTGACCCACTTCAGCTACAGAGATCAGGAGTTTCTTGGGTTTGGCGGGTTACTACCGTCAGTTTGTGGAAGGGTTTTCATCTATAGCAACCCCGATGACCAGGTTGACCCCGAAGGGTGCCCCGTTCAGATGGTCGGACGAGTGTGAGGTGAGCTTTCAAAAGCTCAAGACAGCATTGACTACAACATCAGTATTGGTATTACCATCAGGTTCAGGATCATACACGACATATTGTGATGCCTCCTGTGTAGGGCTCGGAGTAGTGTTGATGCAGGAGGGTATGATGATAGGATATGCGTCCCATAAGTTGAAGGTTAAAGATAATAATTAACCTGTCCATGACTTAGAGTTGGCACCCATTGGTCATGTGTTGAAGATTTGGACGCACTATCTTTATTGCGTGTCGTGTGAGGTTTTCACGGATCATCGCAACCTTCAGTATTTGTTCAAGAAAAAAGATCTCAATTTGAGGCAGAGGAGGTGGTTGGAGCTATTGAAAGACTATGATATCACCATATTGTATCATCCAGGAAAGGCCAATGTGGTGGCCGATGCATTGAGTAGGAAGGCAGTGAGTACGAGCAGCCTTGAGTTCATTCCAGTCGGTGAGAGACCGCTAGCTTCAGACATTCAGAATTTGGCCAATTAGTTTGTGAGGTTGGACATTTCATAGCCCAGTCGTGTTCTAGCTTATACAGTCGCTCGGTCTACCTTGTTTGAGCGTATCAGAGATCGGAGTATGATGACCCTCACTTGATGGTCCTTAGGGATACAGTTCGGCACGGTGGTGCCAAGCAAGTTACAATTGGAGATGAATGTGTTTTGAGGATGCAGGGACGTGTATGTATGCCTAATGTTGATGGGCTTCGTGAGTTGATCCTTGATGAAGCTCACAGTTCTCAGTATTCTATTCACTCGGGACCTGTCAAGACATACCAGGACCTTTGGCAGCATTATTGGTGGAGGAAGATGAAGAGGGATATAGTTGCCCATGTGGCTCAGTGCTTGAATTGTCAGTAGGTGAAATATAAGCATCAGAGGCTCGATGGTTTGCTTCAGCAAATGGAGATTCCTGAGTGGAAACGAGAGCGTATCACTATGGACTTTGTTGTTGGACTCCCACACACTCAGAGGAAGTTCGATGATGTGTAGGTTATTATGGATATGCTGACTAAGTCAGCACACTTCATTCCTGTGGCAGTTTCCTATTCCTCGGAGCGGTTAGCAGAGATTTATATTCAGGAGATTGTCCGTCTTCACGGTGTGCCCGTGTCTATCATTTCTGATTCAGGTACGCATTTTACCTTGCACTTTTGGAGAGAAGTTCGGCATGAGTTGGGTACGCGGGTTGAGTTAAGCACAGCATTCCATCCTCAAACGGACGGGCAGTCCGAGCGTACTATTCAGATCTTGGAGGATATGCTCCGTGCTTGTGTTATGGACTTCGGAGGATAGTGGGATCAGTTCTTTCCCCTTGCAGAGTTCGCCTACAATAACAGTTACCAGTCGAGCATTCAGATGGTTCCCTATGAGGAATTATATGGTAGACTGTGTAGGTCGCCAGTTGGGTGGTTTGAGTCGGGGAGGCTCGGTTGCTGGGTACATATTTAGTATAGGAGGCCTTGGACAATGTCAAGATTATTCAGGATCGCCTTCGTACAGCTCAGTCCAGGAAGAAGAGTTATGCCGACCATAGAGTTCGTGATGTGGTATTCATGGTAGGGGAGAGAGTATTGCTTCGGGTATCGCCCATAAAGGGTGTCATGAGGTTTGGGAAGAAGGGCAAGTTGAGCCCAAGGTATATCAGGCCATTTGATATTCTTGATAGAGTGGGAGAGGTGGCTGACTTGCGTTGCCTCTGGGGTTATCATCATTTCATACAGTATTCCATGTGTCCATGCTCCGGAAGTATCATGGTGACCCGTCTCACGTGTTAGATTTCAGCTATGTCCAGTTGGACAATGATTTGACTTATGAGGAGGAGTCGGTAGCCATTCTAGACCGGCAGGTTCGTCAATTGAGGTTAAAGAGTTATCCATCAGTTCGAGTGTAGTGGAGAGATCATCCTGTTGAGGCAGCTACTTGGGAGTCCAAGTCGGACATGCGGAGTGGATATCCCCACTAGTTTGCCAATTCAGATACTTTCTATATCCGTTCGAGGATGAGAGTTTGTTTTAGAGGTGGAGATTGTGATGACCCAAGGGGTCATATTGTGTTTTAGGACTTTATTCCATTCTTATCAGCGTTAAAAAACTTATAATTTTCCTCCTCGATTTGCATGCGCAGTCCTGCGTAATTCTGAAAAGCATTTATATGAAAAACAAAAGAAATAATAATATTTGGAGATTTAAAATGATTTTAGTCGACTTTGCTCAATGTTTTGAGAAAACGGACCCGGACCCGGACCCGTGTTCCGACAGTCCCGGTGGGTTCGTAGTAAAATATGGGACTTGGGCGTACGCCCGAAATTGAATTCTGAGGTCCATAGCCCAAGAAATAAATTTTTGACTAAAATTGAATTTCTGAAAATTTATGATTTTAAAGTATGTGATTTATGCTTGATTTTGATGGTATCGGACCGTATTTTAGTTTCGGAGCCCGGTACTGATCCTTTATAATATCTAGACCATGTCTGTGAAATTTGGTGAGAAACAGAGTTTTTATGATGTGATTCGGACCATCGGTTGAGAAAATAGAAACTTTAAGTGTTCTTGAGAATTTCATTGATTTTGATGCTAAATTCGTAGTTCGAGGGGTTATTTTTGGTGATTTGATCGCACGAGTAAGTCCTTATGATATTTTTGGACTTGTGTGCATGTTTGGTTGGGAGCCCCAAGGGATCGGGTGCCATTCGGGCGATGCGCGAGTTATGTTAAAACTCAACCAAGGCTGCTGGTGCACCAGATCTGGTGTGCCCGCACCTGCAAGCCTATGGTCGCCGGTGGGAGCGACAGCCTGCAGGTACGACCCAAGCCTCTTCTTCGATCTCCGCTGATGCGGACTCCTCATCATAGGAGCGGGACCGTAGAAGCGGAACCCCGTCTGCAGGTGCGGCCCCAATGGTCCAGTCCCTTTCCGCAGAAGCGGAAGCCCTATCAGCATGCGAGGATTCACAGATGGGACCCAAGCACCGCAGGTGTGAAGGTCGGGAAGTGAGGTTCATTTTATTCAAACTCAAGCCCTTTTCTTCTTATTTTCAAGGGGATAGGCGACCTAGGGAGATTTCTCTAAGGTGATTTCTTCCCCAAACCATAGGTAAGTGTTCCTTAACTTGTTTCCTTCAATCTTTTGCTTCTTTTACAAGGATTAAACCTAGAATCTAGGAGTTTTATGGTAGAAATTGGGGGTTTGGATAGAATTAGGGATTTTGGAAAATTGGAAATTAGACCTCAATTTGGGGTCGGATTTTAAAACTAATTGCATATTCGGGCTCGGGGGTGAATGGATAAACGGATTTTGGTTCGAACTTCATGTTTGGACCAAGCAGGCCCGGGGTCAGTTTTTGAGTTCTTTTAGGAAATTTCTGGAAATCAGTAATTATTCATTAAAGATGATTCCTTTAGCGGTAATTGATGGTACTAAGATAATTATGACTATACACGAGTGGGTTGGAGGTGAATTCTAAAGGAAAAGCGGTACTTGAGCAGTGAGCGGCATACGAATCGAGGTAAGTGTTGTGTCTAACTTTGACTTGAGGGAATAGGTATTATGTGTTTATTTTCTACGTGTTAGTTGTTGAATACGATGTATAGGTGAGGTAACGAGAATCTATGCATTTTTTTCAAGTCATAGCATGCGAGTGAAATTCTATCCTTTATAAATTTTGCAATCTTAAAATCCTATTATCCATGCTTATTGTTGTTATTGAAATATTGGGAGACTTATATCCGATTCCTCCGAGGTGTGATAAAGTTGTGAATATCAATTCAAAGTTGAGATTTAAATTGATATTAAGAATTGAGGAAATACTGATTTCTATGTGACACTCATATTTATTCGTTGTTATTGGTTTTGTGATTTGTGAGCAACAGTGTAAAGCATGAAGGGTGATGCCGTGCATGATTTATTTATATTGTGAGGAAGAGTGTAAAGAACGAAGGGTGATGCCTTGCATGGTTTATTTATATCGTGAGGAAGAGTGTAAAGCACGAAGGGTGATGCCATGCCACGATATATGAGTGTTAATGCACGAAGGGTGATGTCGTGCCATAATATGAGAGTGATAAAGCACAAATGGTGATGCCGTTTATATTAGGAGATGTCTAATGCACTAAGGGTGATGTCGTGTCATTCTATCTATAAATTGGTGAGGTTGAGAGTAAAAGCACGAAGGATGATGCCGTGCAGTTTCCCTTTATTGTCTTAATTGCTTAATTTAATTGGGGATTTTGTTTCAATTGTGCCTTTTATTGTTTATTATTCCTTATATTTTGATTCCCCATTAAATGTACCCTTCCCATTATTACTGCTTTATTTCTTTATTTACTGTTGTTGCCATTAGCATGATTATACTATTCAGGTTTTATGTGGTGTCTTGTCCTAGCCTCGTCACTACTTCGCCGAGGTTAGGCTCGACACTTACCAGTACATGGGTTCGGGTTTACTGATGCTGCACTCTGCACTTTCTGTGCAGATCCAGGTATCAGCCTGAGCTGACTCTGAGATCGTAGCTTGCATTGTGTAGGAGACCCGAGGTAGATCTGCCAACGCCCGCAGATTCCTGGAGTCCCCTCCTTGATTTTCATTCACTGTTTTCTTTAGTTTCATAAACAGTTGTATTTCTTCATTTCAGCCAAATATTTGTAGTTATTCTTAGTAGTTCGTGAATTGTGACACCACACCCAGGGTAGCTAGACATATAGATTTCACGTGCGCAGTATTATCATGTATGCTTCGTTTCTTACTTTAATTATTATGTTTGAGTTGAAGAGGTTCTTAGTATTTTGGTAAGATTATTATTTTGCAAACTTCTAATGTTGGCTTGCCAAGCAAGTGCAGTGTTAGGCGCCATCACAATCCCGACGGTAAAAATTCGGGTCGTGACAGGACCCTCTTTACAGACTGTGCAACGAACGTAAAGGGGTCCGAACTTGGCATTGTATTGAATCCACCCACATGAAACATAGTTAAACAATCCCTTAGAACTTTGAAATCGACTAACAACGAGGTCGTGATTGCAGGTCTCGAACAAGCCAAAAGCTTGGGGGCGGAGGTGACTGAAGCTAAGTGCGACTTCCTCCTCATGCTGAATCAAGTTAACGGAACGTTCGAAGTCAGAAAAGAACGGATGCAAAGGTACCTAGATAAGTTACAGGTAACGTTACATCGGTTTAAAGAATGAACTTTGCAGCATGTACCTCGAGATCAAAATAGTGAGGTTGATGCCCTTGCAAACTTAGAATCATCGGTTGAGGATGACGAACTCATCTCAGGGCAATGGTACAACTCATGAGCTCAGTAGTAGAAGAAGGTCACGCCGAGATAAACTCCACAAGATTAACGTGGGATTGGAGAAATAAACATGGAGAGTATTTGAAGACTAGGAAACTTCCCTCAGATCCAAAAGAATTGAGGGCCCTGCGCACAAAGGTAGCCCGATTCAGCTTGTCCGAGGAGGGAACCTTGTTCAGATTAATGTTCGGTGGCCCTCTAGTAATTTGTCTGGGACCAAGAGATACCGAGTACGTTCTGAGGGATGTTCATGAGGGTACTTGCGAAAATAATTAGGCGTCGAATCATTGGTTCAAAAGGTGATTAGAGCCGGCTATTATTGGATTAAAATGGAAAAATATGCGAAGGAGTTTGTTTGAAAATGTGACAAATGCCAAAGATATGCTCCGACGATTCACCAACCCAGGGAACTGCTGCACTCGGTCTTGTCAACATGGTCGTGCATGAAATGGGGAAAGGACATTGACGGCCCTCTTCCATGGGCACTAGGTAAGGCTCAATTTATCTTATTTATGCCTCACTATTTTTCTAAGTGGGTTGAAGTGCAAGAATACGAGAATGTTAGGGATAAGGAAGTCATCGACTTCATTTGGGACCACATCATATGTCAGTTCAGGATGCCATCTGAAATTATATGTGACAACAGGAAACAGTATAGCAACAGCAAAGTGACCAAGTTTCTCGAACATCATAAGATCAAAAGAATCTTATCGACACCTTATCACCGTAGCGGGAACGGGCAAGCTGAATAGACCAACAAAACAATAATCCAAAACCTTAAGAAAATGTTAACTGACGCCTAAGGGAAATGGAAGGAGATCCTGACCGAAGTCCTTTGGGCATACCGTACGACTGCGAAGTCCAGTACAGGGGCTACTCCATTCTCATTGGTTTATGGCGTCGAAGCCCTAATACCAGTCGAAGTCGGGGAGCCAAGTATCATATTCCGATATGCAACAAAGGAGTCAAGTGACGAGGCCATGAATACGACTTGGAGCTATTGGATGAAAGGCGTGAAGCCTCCCTTATTCGATTGGATGCCAAAAAAAATGGATCGATGGTATTGCAATCGAAGAGCCAACTGTCAATACTTCAATGTCGGGGACTTATTACTAAAGAAGGTTACACTAAACACCCGGAATCCGAACAATGGGAATTTGGTCCAAATTAGGAGAGACCGCACCAGATTCTCGAGGTCACCGGGAAAAGATCTTATAAGCTCGGAATGATGAATGGAGAACAACTATCAAGAAATTGGAATATAACTCACCTAAAATGATATTACTGCAAAGGTACGAACCCAATCATTTCTTTTTATTTTTGGACTAACACTTGCAGGTTATCAACAAGAAGCGACACGAAGTTTTTAGGTCTAAAAGCACTATCCCAAATGGGTTTTTCGGCAAAGGTTTTTAACGAGGCAACAATGGATCATGCTAACTTAGAGTCAAAGACCGATTATGAATCAGTGTCGAAGATTGCATAGACAGTATTCGAGGTTCCTCTACAATCAACCTCGAATACTGAGGGGTATTACCCTAGGATATGTATTGCCCTCGGATATAAACTTTAGAAAGGAAATTACTTTGTAAAGGAAGGGTATTGATAGGTAGGATTTATTGTAAGGGCCAAACTATCAAACAAACTGTGCCCACATAGATTGCTCGAGCCCTGGTGTTTACCTTGAAAATGATAATTACAATTATATTTGATTACGTGGTTCTAAAAATATGTGATTTATTTTAATACCAGTTGTTTAGTCAGTATATGCTAAGTGAGAAGTAAGAAAATGGAATAAAAGCAAAAGGAAACGAGATTGAGCAAACCGAGCAGCAGAGGGACTGGTCTCGAGGCTGGTCAGAATGGTCCTCGAGGTCGAGCTTAGCAGCTTGACTAGGGACTATCAAGAATGATAGAACAGTGTTGAAGGCCTAAAAGATGGCCTATTTATGATCAATTACAAGTAATAAATGAAGAAGAACTAATGAACACAATAAATGAAAGGCAATAAATCAATGGAACAATTATAGAGAATGTTTTAGTTAGAGAGCAGAGGATGTTGTTGTTCTTGTATTGAATATCATGTGTGTTACAAAGTGACAAGGGCCCCCTTTATATATGAGGGGAAATCCCAACATAGTACATGTGTAATTATTACAAAAGAGAGATGGATGGTACAACCATTTAATGTCACGGTACGGGCTTCTACTATTTTGTGTACTTTGTCAGCTTTAATCACGTGCCTTTTGGGAATTTCCCGTATTTCTGCGTTGGTCTTTGATTTTCACTGCCCTGAGGTCGAGGACCTTCGATATGACCCCTCGATGACAAAACTCGAACCTTCGAGCCTTCTAAGCGTCGTAATGGTCGTAAAATCAGGCTATCCGATTTTAGTCGTATATAGATAGTCCTCGCGTTTCTTAGAATGAAGTGATAAGAAACGGTATTGAGTTTTGCCTCATCGACATCCCTATTATGATGTCAGTTTCTTCAGAGCATTAAATGATGTGACATAAAAAGCTGCATAGACATCGCCGTCAACACAATTTTTTAGAAGCCCATGAACCGTTATTGGTTCCACCTTTCCGCTTCAATGCACGCCCAAAGGGCCTCTATAAATACTTCAATCACTTGCCTTTTCATAATTTTACATCTTCTTCAAACCTTCAAACTTTTACGAAGTGTTTTCTACTCTCATCTTCTATCTGTGTTTGCTTCTTCATCTTCTTTCTTCAAAACTCAGTCACAACCATGGCAAAAACTTCCAAAATGGTACCTCAAAAGGAGGGAGCCGCTTCTTCATCACGCCCGTATAAGGGAAATTCATGAACTCCTCCTACCATCGAGCAATGCATCCTTGGTCCTTTCGATACCATCTCCGATTTCACGATTGAGAAACCCCCTTCTACACCGGGCCGATGTGAGCCCATGTCTCAGTATATAAGTATAGTATCCGATACGGAGAGGATAAAACTAAACTGTCGCTGGGGTGAGGTGGCCCGAGTGGAAATCCCCACAACTGACGAAAGCATAGTCACACATAAGGCTGGTTTTCTCAGGGTATATACATATCCATTTACCTTAGGCCCGTAGATTCTTCCTCTTCACCGATTGACCCGGTGATTCTTTATTTTTGCCATCAATACCGAGTGACACTCGGTCAGATCTATCCTTCTTTTTGGAGGATCCTTTATATGATTCAACACATTGCCAACATGGTCGAGGGGATGACTTTCACCCTTGACCATTTGATCAGATTATACAGCCATCGACACTTCCGTGGGGGCCTAATTAAACTGCACCGTCGATCTGTCAAGGAGTTCCTTGCCTACATCAACGAGGACAGAGATCGAGGATGGATGAACCGATTTGTTATAATCATAACTTCAGACATCATCCCTACTGAGAGAATGTCGTTCCCGAAGGAATGGAATATGAAACGTAAGTACCCCTGAATTGAGTATGTTTTTCCATCTCTTTTTATTTCGATTGACTTTCTTCTAATTGTGTAGCCACTACTTGGTTTCTCGGTGCGGTTCAGGACCTTCCGGGGTGGATAAAACTTTTAGACTCACTTTCCCATACAACCAACGCGTATGGCATGAACTGGCTAAAACACTGTGGCATGCTAAGAACCATGGTATGCTCTTGTTGTTACTGTTTTCTCATTCTTTGCAAGTGCTTTCGACGGTGGTGTTTTTTGACATAACACGTTTGTGCAGGCCTTGGTGAAGGTGTGTTGATGAGGCCGCTCCTACCTGGCGAGGAAGAGTCTCCGAAGACCACCAAGGATAGGAAAAGAAAGAAGGAGGTCGGCGGAGTCTCCAAAATCAAAAAGGGCAAAGACTCAGAAGCCAAAGACCGATGCCACGGTCTTATGATCGACGACCGCTGAGATCCTGCGGGTTGAGGAAGAGAGTGATGATACATGCCCTTTGGTACAAAGGGCAAAGCGAAGCACTGACGCTTCAAAAGCTGTTGGGCGGTCGTCTGCTGAGTTGGAGGCAGTCGACGCGGACCTGCCCCGTGCTGAGGAGATCTTCGAGGAGGGTTCAGATGCAGTCCCCGAGACGCTCGTCAGACATGGAACAAACCGTGTTGATGAGCTCGGAGGGCTTTCTACTGGAGCTTTCCAGGGTCGGGAAGAAGCCTCGATGGAGGTTGATATTGGTGGTGGACTTCACTCGGGCCCGTTGTTTTCTCCAGGGGAGATACGAGATGCCCAAGTCATGAATGTTCCTGGTTTGGATACCTCTCGTGGAGAGGATGATACGTTCTGAGACTATTTTGAATGGGTATAGGAGGAGACCGATGTTGATGCCCCCGTAGCCCTCGAGGAGGCCGAGAGGCTCCAAAAGCAGGTGATATTCTCGAAATAATATGTTGTTCTTCAACTTTCTATTCTTGCTTTCTATTGTTCTTCCCCTATGCTGCAGGTCAAGAAGCTGTATGACCAAGCGTTCTCCAAGATGCAAGATGAGTTGAATCATCGTGGAGGGGAGCTTGAGAAGCTCATGTCGGAGTCTATCAAGCTGGAGGCTATGTGTGCTCGGAAAGAGGAGAAATTGATCAACCTCCGGGCAGGCTCGAAGAGAGCGCTTCGGGAGAGGGCCGACTTTCTCCAGCAGGTATTCTGGTATTCACAACTTTATCTTTAATTGCAATACTTGGCGCTAATCGACTTATTTTCTGTGCTTTTCAGATAAGTCAGAAGGATACCCTGGTGGAGAAGCTCTGAGAGGATGTTGCGGCCAGGGACGCCGAAATCCTCAAGCTGGCTCAGCTGAATGATGCCACGACATTGGAGAAGGACGTGCTTCGAGGGAAGCTATCATCGGTTCAAGAACTTCTTTGAAGTGCTCAAGAGGAGGCTGCTGCACTATCTGCGGCCAGGTCCGAGGCTGATGAGTTTGTCTCCTCATACAAGAGGGATGTTGCTGCTGTGAATGACCGGGCCAGCGAGATATCCGAGAAGGCCTAGCTAAAACTGGCTCGGGCAGTTGCTCATTCCAGCACACAAGCCAGGAGGAAAACCCTCGAGGAAGTGAGTGCTAATGGTGTCGCCCACTTTGCAAAGATCAAAGAAGCTAGGGACCTGGAGGAGGAATTGGCAATGCCGACTACGTCGAATGAGGGCTCTGAAAATGGCTCGGACAACAGCGAAGGCGAAGAGTAGATCCTTCTTTTTTTTATATGGAGCCCTCAGGGGAATTTTTGTAAAAAACACCCTTGTAAATGCATTTATTAAAATAAAATATCATTTGTCACATATCTCCCCAACATTGTCCCGCAATGCTTACGCAAAAATTGACTTTCATGCTTCGATTCTTAGCTCTTCGGAACTCGTAATTGCAATAGTATATCCCCTCGAGATCGGACACCTTCTCGAGGTTAGGTCGTCATGGGAGCTTCGATCCCTCGAATGCTGTGTGACACTGTCATTTATGTGACATGACCGTGAAATGATCGAGATCGCCCCACCGGTACACTTCCCCAAATGTTATGATGACTTTGTCAGAACTAAATGGATTCTAAAGTAGTTGTATAGCCATGACTTGCTCTATAAATATTATTGCTTCCTCTTCATTCTAAGTCTTGCATCATTGCAAAACGTAGCTTTCCTTTCAACGTTCTCTTTCCTTTCTCATATTTGGAAAACTGTTTTCATTTCTTCCTCTTTACCTCTGCTTGAGTAGTTATGGTTGTCGTGCCCAAATCCGTTCACCAAGAAGAGGGAAACCTTTCCTCTGCATCTTGCCCGGCCGGTGGTACACCGCCGACGTATGGTGAGTTGACCTCGAGCTGCTTTGCTTTGAAGAAAGATTTTGCACTAGAGAAACCTTTCGACGCCTCGGGCCATCGAGAGAATGCGTTGAGGTTCATCCGATAAAACCACCTCGAGGCCGTAAGGAGAGACTGCAGCTGGGGAGAAAATGTGATGTTGCAGATACCTTCTCCAGAAGAGAACATCATGACCTATGTGGAGGGATTTTTGAATGTATATACGTACCCATTCACATTGGGGCCCCTCAACCGCCTTGTGCTCGAGTTCTGCAAGAGGTACTGAGTCACCTTGGCTCAGATTCACCCCTCCTTTTGGCGGATAGTGCTAATGATGAGGTACTTTACCGAAAAGGCTAGGCTCGAGTTTACCCTTAGCCATATTATTAGACTGTATCAACCTCAGCATTGTCGGGGCCTGATGTGTTACGACGCCAATCCACAAGGCCCTTTATTGCCAGTGATGACGAGGACCGGAACCGAGGATGGATGAGTCAATTTTTCCAAGTGAGGACCACCGGTATTATTCCTGCAGAGTTCCTACCTTTTCCCGAGAAGTGAAACTTCAAACGTAAGCTACGTCGTACCTCAGTGCCCTTTGCGTTGGTTGATCTATAAGAATGTTTCCTTCTTTTTCTCAGCGGTTTCATGGATGCCGGAAGAGATTCCCGATCTTGCGGACTTGAATCGGAAGCTGGAAGCTTCGTCGACCTATGATGACTGCAAGTGGCGAGGTCTGTTGAAGGGCAGATGGGAAGCAAAGTACCATAGTATGAGCCATGTGATTGCTCTTTCGAGATTGTTTCCTTTTATGTGTACTAACTTTGCTACCACATGTGTTGGTGGATTCTCGGAGGTGAGACCGTGTCCCTTCGAGGAGAGGGAAGGGTCGTCGGCGTCGGAGCTAAGGGAGGATAATAAGCGAAAATGGTCCTCGATGGATGAGGACATTCTCACTGAGGCGGGGCCTGCCCAGAGACACAGAGGAGATGCCACTGCTGAAGACGGTTTCATATAGGTTGGTTATTCCGAGGATGTCATCTCTCCTCGGGGAGATGGTTCTTCGTCTACGGCTCGAGCCAGGGGGCCTCCCGAGGTTGCCGATTTTGCTAGGCCTGAGACCTCTAGTTTCGAGGGATAGGTTCCTCAAGAGGGAAGGAGAAAGAGTCCTTTACCATCATCTGCTTCTACCCTCTAAGGTACTTCGAGGGACGCTCTGGGCCAGGGGTCGCCCGAACCAAGTGGGGTCTTGAGTGGTCATGCCCCTACTGAGAGCGGTTCAACTAAGGTCGATGGGGCCAGGCCAATAGACGCACACTCAACTTTTGAGGACGCACGGTGGCTTTCTTCCAAGGTGAATTTTGTTTGGCCTTGTTGGCTTTTATGAATCTTCATTCTCTGAAATGAAGCTTTTCTTTCCGTAGGTTTTTGACAAGATCAAGTTCGAGCTGCTTCGTTGTGAGACCAGGTTACGGGAAGCTTTGGGCAAGGAAAATCTCTTAAGATTCTTTGCAATAAGAAGACGAAAGAGTTGATACATCTTCAGACGGAGATGCATCAGAGTCGAAACTATGAAGGCCATCTCCAGCGTCGGGTAACCCTTATCCTGAAAGAGTGCATGCTCCCTTTCCTGCTTTTGGAAACTAATGTTTCGATGCTTCAGCTGCAGAGAAAAATGGAAACGCTGGAATGCTTTTAGGGCGAGGTCGGGAAAGTGAATTCTGAATGCCATGCGTTGAAGGCGCATATAGGCATTCATGTTGCGGCCCAAAGGAATACCTTGGCCAAGGCTTTTTCCCTTGAGGTGCAACTTCGCAATGCTCGAGAAAGTAGCTTGATTCAAAAGAGAAGGATTGCCAAGATCGAGACCGATCTTTTGAATATGAAGGTCGAGGTCATGGACGCCCGGGCTAAAGCTGAAGAAGTTCGAGCAAAGGGCGATAAGAAAGTGGCCAATTACTTGAAAGATGTTGTCGATGCTCGGGCTGATCTGAGAGGAGCTTTTGACAGAGAGAGGAGGGGAAATGAGTATGCCCGATGCAGATCTTGGAGGGAGACCCACGAAGAGTTACATTCTAGGGGCTTTGACCTTTCGGAATAGATAAAACAGGTCGAGGCAGACGAGATCGACGCCAAATGTTTCCTTTCCTCTTGAGCTGATGCCGATATTTGAAGACTGCCTTGGGAGCTAGTCCGGGGGGCCGTCGAGGGAGCTGGTCCCGATAGTGTACTAGATTTTCTTCTTTGTTGTTTGCATAAGGCTCCTGTGGGAGCGTTGTAAATATGTATCTGTAATACAGATATATGTATGAAAGATTCTTTTTTTTTTCTGATTTGCTTGTTGATATTTAGCGTAATGAACTGGACTTTGAGGTGAAACCCTTGGGGTTATAAATTGTCCCTGAGGCTTTTTAAGTTGGCGACTTGGGCTCTTACGCGTTAGGTCGGTACGACCTTTGGTGTAGCTGGCAACGTGGGCTCTTACGCATTTGGCCCTTAGGCGCTTTAGTTAACCATTTCGGGCTTAGTCTCCGAGTCGGGTTTCGACTCGAGCTCAATAACCCTCAGGTTTTTAAAGCGGCCCTGAGGTGCTTTGGGTCGATACGACCTGTAGCTGGCGACTTGGGCTCTTACGCGTTAGGTCGGTACGACCTTCGGTGTAGCTGGCGACTTGGACTCTTACGCATTTGTCCTTGAGGAGCTATATTTAACCATTTTGGGCTTAGTCATGAGTTGGGTTTTGACTCGAGCTCTACGACCCTCAGGTTTTCAAATCAGCCCTGAGGTGCTTTGGATCGGTATGACCTGTAGTTGGAGACTTGGGCTCTTACGCGTTAGGTCGGTATGGCCTTCGGTGTAGCTGGCGACTTGGTCTCTTACGCTTTAGGTCGGCACGACCTTTAATGTAGCTGGAAACTTGGGCTCTTACTCTTTAGGTCGGTACGACCTTTAACCAGTTCTTTTCGATGTTTTTTTGAAGTAATTGGAGGCCTGTGATTTTATGGCAACCGTCGGACGTCTCCGAATCGCGTTTGTTTGGCCAGAGCCTTATTACGGTGGTCATTATATTTGGCCATAGCCTTTTAGTCCCTGAGTGAGATAGCCATGGCATCTATATCAAGGTATGCCTTTTAGGGGTCTTACAAGTTCGATATATAGCCTTGACTTTTATATGGGGATTATGACTTTTTTAAGGTCTTACAAGTTTGTACATGCCTTGCTTGAGGTCTTATAGTTTTGATGTTTCCTAATGAAGGACTTACGAGTTTGAAGTTTCCAGCCCTGAGATCTTACGCCTATGAGTCAACTGTCGAGGTCAGTCCTTGAGTCAAAGTTGATATTGCTTCATGGAGGGCTTATGTGTTCGAAGCTGCCGGCCCTGAGGTCTTAAGACTTTGAGTCAACCCGAGTTTCTCTACCACCCTCGACCGAATTATGCTGGCCGACGTACCTGGATCCACGAGCACACATTTAATTTGAAATTTATTCAAAAGAAAAGAAATTACCAGTGCGTCATTATGAGGTTGAGACAAGGTCTCGATGTCCTCTTCACTGAATGAAAGGGCGTCTTCAGGTATGTAGCTCCGAGTTCGCTTTTCCCAAGTGATGGATACTATCGTTTGCTTAAAAATGGGTCCTTGAGGGACGTCGAATCCACAAATAATCATGTGGATTACATGTCATGGTTCTTCTGTTTCATTTTTCTTGTTTGCCTCTCTTTCCTGAAATCGGTTTTTAGCTCGGTCGCTAAGGAATTCTCGAAGGTTCCCTTTGTTGATTAGTCGGGCTACCTCTTCTCAAAGATGTCTGCAATCCTCGATCCTACGACTGTGGGTATCGTGATATTCGCATATCAAGTTGGGGTTCCTCTGCGAAGGATCTGATAGCACGGGTCTCGGCCACCTGGTATCCCTAATCTTACTTATGGCTAATACGATGTCTGAAACATCAATGTTGAAGTTGTACTCAAATAACCGGGGTGCCTCTACCGACCTATGTGCTTGTCGAACCCTGGCTTTTTCATGAGTCCCCGAGGGTTCTGTCCTCGATCCTTCCTTTGGTCACTTCGAGGTATGTTACGCCTCGGGTTATTTCTCCGATTTTCTATGTACGGTTGATACCTTTCTTTATTTGGCCTTGGCTCTCTTTCTAAAAGCCTCGATTCCTTTTCTAAGACTCTGCTAGGATACACCGAGCCCGAGGGGGCTTCCAATTGGTCGTCCTCGACCCTGATCTTCGACTGATACCTGATGTATACATCTGCCCAAACTATGGCGGGGTACTCGATTAAATTCTGCTTCAGCTGTTTTGAAGCTATCGAGCTTCGTTCATTCAAACCCTGAGTGAAGGCATGTACCGCCCAATCGTCGGAGACCGGTGGTAATTCCATTTGTTCCAGTTGAAAGCGGGATACAAACTCCCTTAACATATCATTCTCCCTTTGCTTGATTTGAAGACATCAGATTTCCTTGTAGCGACCTTGATGGCACCAGCATGTGCTTTCACGAAGGAGTCCGCCATCATGGCAAAGAAATCTATCGAGTTCGGAGGCAGGTTATGATACCACGCCATGGCCCTTTCAGATAGTGTTTCTCCAAATTTTTTCAATAGAACGGATTCAATCTCTTCATCTCTTAGGTCGTTCCCTTTCATAGCACAAGTGTAAGCAGTATTGTTCTTATTGGGGTCCGATATTCCGCTGTACTTCGGGAGATCGGGCATTCTGAATTTCTTCGGTGTGGGCATTGGAGCTGCACTTGATGGGAATGGCTTTTGCACAAATTTTTTTGAATCTACACCCTTCAGAATCAGGGGTGCCCTTGGGATCTGATCGACCCTCGATTTATAGGTCTCCACTTTTTTGTCGTTAGCTTCTATCTTCTTTTCTCCCGATTCAATCCTCTTTGTGAGGTCTTCGAGCATCTTCATAATAGGCTGCTGACCCATTATTGCTCGACCTTTCTGGTGCATTTTCGACTCGAGGAGTCGTTTCTGATGGTGTTATAGAGAATGATATAACAGTGTTGAAGGCCTAAAAGATGGCCTATTTATGATCAGTTACAAGAAATAAATGAAGAACAACTGATGAACACAATGAATGGAAGGCAATAAATCAATGGAACAATTGTAGAGAATGTTTTAGTTAGAGAGCAGATGATGTTGTTGTTTCTTGTATTGAATACCATGTGTGTTACAAAGTTACAAGGGTCCCCTTTATATATGAGGGGGAATCCCAACATAGTACATGTGTAATTATCACAAAAGAGAGATGGCTGGTACAACCATTTAATGCCACGGTACGGGCTTCTACTATTTTGTGTACTTTATCAGCTTTAATCACGTGCCTTTTGGGAATTTCCCTCCTTTCCATGTTGGTCTTTGATTTGCACTGCCTCGAGGTCGAGGATCTTTGATACGACCCCTCGATGCCAAAACTCGAACCTTCGAGCCTTCTAAGCGCTGTAATGGCTGTAAAATTGGGCTCTCCCATTTTAGCCGTATACAGATAGTCCTCGCGTTTCTTAGAATGAAGTGATAAGAAACGGTCTTGAATTTTTTCCTCTTAGAGATCCCTATTATGACGTCAGTTTCTTTAGAGCATTAAATGACGTGATATAAAAAGCTGCATAGACGTCGCGTCAATACAATTTTCGAGAAGCCCATGAACATGTACGCATGTATAACTTTTTTGCATAAGAATAAAGAGAAGTAATTTCTTTGCAATCATCTTAAGTCTTAAAAATTTCCTATTTACATCCCTTAAAGAATTTTGTACTTACGTTCTTCTAAAGGTAACGAGCTCAAGGGACGCTTATAACCGGAGTACGAATGATCACTTCCTCACTTGAGGATTGTCAACTGAAAACAAACTCGAACGGCCAAAGTCAGTGGGCCTCGGGGGCATAAGACTTATTAGGCGACCCCCCTAGTTTTTAAAGGCCACGACCACCCCGTTCGGGGACTGTTATCTTGGGAAAGCCTGGATAGCTCGGGAAAGCAAGTTCAATGGGCAGCTCTCAAACTAAAAGGCTACGTCCATATTAACACGGCTCAGAGGTGTACGAAACCCATAATAAAAACTAGGCATTCGAAAAAGAAAGTTTTTTATAACCGGTTCTAAAGGCTACCCTCAGAAAACTATAATCTCAGCTACCTGCTTTGGGAAAAGGTTTCCTGTAAAACCAAACCCCCAAAATGCCTTAAAATAGAGTAATGTAAAGGCAAGTTTTGTTTGAACTTTCGAGCATAACCTAAGTTATTTTATGCTAAGGCATTCCGACCTTCATGAATACGTGTAATAGAACGAAGGGAAAATTTTAAAACTGAAAGGGAAATAAAGCCTTATATATATAAAATCTTTTTTACAAAGGCCAGAATGGCCCGATATAGAAATCTACAATGGCCAAAATGGCCTCAAAGAGATACAAAAAGCAAAAAGTAAAAATATCTAAAGGCCTAAGTGGCTTGTTCTTCATCGGGAGAAGCGTCTTCATCCTCGGTATCTTCCCTACCTTCAGATTCCTTTAAGCTCTCAGAATCTTCCTCGGGAAAAGCCAGCTTCCGGGCCATGGCTTCTTCTACTTTGGCATTCGCGATTTCCGCCTGTATATTGAAGTTTTGATCATGGACTCCCTCGAGGGCTTCCCTTCAAGCTTGCTACCTTGCATGCTCCACCATGATTTTGTCCTGCGCCTGAATCGCCTCGACATCAAGTCTGAATTGGGTCTCTTTAGCATTAGCCTTGGCCTCGGCCACAACCACCTCTGATTTGGTCGCCTCGAGTTCCTTGGTAAGACTCTCTTGACTAGAAATAGTCGAGTTTAGCTCAGAGTGGAGCTCCTCGAACTTGTTGTCCTGCACCAAGGTTTTCTTTTTTGCAGCCCGAAGCTGGGCCTCGGCCGACGCCAATTGTTCTTAGGCAGCTTCCTTTTCCAAGGTGATGAGATCCATATTTTTCTTGAACTCCTCGGCTTCAGCTTGTATCGTATCTACTTGCGCCTGGAGTTTCCTGATTTGTTAAAGCCTTTGTCGAACCTATAGGATCAGATCGTTAGCCACTGAGTCCATTTCGTCGTCACTATCTTCAAGTACTTGATTTACCTGTTCGGCCCACTCGGCATGCTCCTCCCGAGCCACTTCTAACTCGGCCTGAAGTCTCTCACTCAAAAGCTTATAAGTATCCCTCTTCTCAGTAAGCTCCCGAACCTCGTGTTGGGCTAACTCCTCCTGGTATTGGAGGAATGTCTCATGGTGCAGCACTGAGGCATACAAGCATACAGAAAGGTGTTAGGATTATTTGTAACTTCAATTTTAAAATACATAATAAAGGGACACTCGAAGTTACCCGATTAAACGCTTATTGAGCTTCATTGAATAGGCAGGGCGCTTCCACCTCGTTCATCACGACCTGGTCCGTTTTGATCACCAAGCACCGAAGGTAGCTACCAACCCCCACGGGGTCAGAGAAAAACCGGGAATCCTCCGAGATAGAGAAAACTATTGACCGCCTTCAGTCAGGGTTAATACTTGGGGCCGGGAACCGATCCACTAACTTTGGGCTCGAAGAATACCCACTGGCCCCCGATGATGGTCCTTCTTTGGTACCAGCAAGTTACCAAGCCCAGTGATGTCCTCTGAGGCAGTGGACTCTAACCCATCCAAGAAGTTGTGGATATCGGTCTCACCATGAGGCCCCTCATAAGAACGACTTCTAACATATTGGCCTCACGGATCATGGAATCAGAGAACTGAGGAGACCCGGTATGGTCAATCGCCCCAAGCACATCTTTCGGAGCACCTTCTTCTACTTGAGGAGTGTTCTCCCCGGTCTCCCTCTCGACTCCCCTGGCTTGGGGAAAAGTAGCCGCAACCTGTTCCGGTTTAGAGATTTTCGGCCAATGCCTTCTCAGCAACCTCCCCAGCTTGAGGAAAAACTGTTGGCACTCAAGCCACTAGCTCGAAACTGTCTTCTTCTTCTTCTTCTTCTTCTTCAGAGTCATCCCTCAGTCGGCGGATTAAGTCCGATGGGAGTTCTCCAGTACTTTCCTTAGGTTTGCGTGCCTACCTCTTCTTTAGTTTATAATTCTCCGAGTTTTGGGATCTCGAGGCCTTTTTTCTTTTCTTCTCATCACCCTGCCTCGAAGCAGAGGACTGGAGAGGCACATCCTCATTATCGGATGGAGGCCTCATAGCAACGTCCTTGGGGAGACCTACAAAAGAAAAAGAGACCGATAAGAATTTGACAGCGGAAGGAGAAAATCAAACATTATTGAATCAGATTTGAAAACTTACCATGATTACGGGCCTCACCGACCCTTCAACAGTTCCATCCACGCACGCTCAAAATATGGTTTATGTGACACAAGGTCCTCGACCCACTTCTTGAGTTGAGGAACGACATCCGGCTTCTGAGCCACAGCTGCACCACACAAACACCGATAAAAAGGAGGGAAGGGGAGAAACAATCAGTAAAATTGTTAAGGTGAAATTGTACTTATGCTTCATGTTCCATTTCTCGATAAATGGCATGTCCTCAGCAGGGATCAAGTCCGACGACCTTATTCTAATGAACCAGCCCATCCAACCTCGGTCCCGAGCCTCATCTATACTCGAGAACGAGGCACTACTGGCCCAGCGAGAAAGTTTGACTAACCCCCCTCGATAGAGTTGGGGATTGTACATGCGCATAAGATGATCGAGGGTGAAGGGACATCCCTCCATTTTGTTTGTAAAGTGTGATGACCCGATAGGTCATCTAGAGTTTTAGAATCTAATTTTGTGTTCTGAATCCTCCAAAAGATTCTTTAGGCCTTCCTCGATTTGCGTGTGCAATCGAGGTATTTTCCCAAAAGGCTTTTATATTAAAACCTGATAAAATATGAAATTTTGCCTTAAAAATTCATTTGAGCTGACTTTAGTAAATTTTTTGAGCAAATGGACCTGGATATGTGTTTTGACGGTTCTGGTCGGTCCATATTGTGATGTAGGACCTGGGTATATGTCCGGAATCAAATTCGGAGGCCCCTAGCTCGAGTTATTGATTTTTGTTAAAAATTAAAAGTTTAAAGGTTTAATGATTTTAAAGAACTGACCGACATTTGAATTGTTTGATACCGGGTCCGTATTTTGGTTTCGGAACCCGGTATAGTTTCATTACTATATTTATGACTTGTATGTCAAATTTGGTGAGAAACGGAGTTGGTTTGACGTGATTCGGACGTCCGGTTGTTGAAATAGAAGTTTCAAAGTTTCTTAAAAATTTCATTTGATTTTGGTGTCAGATTCATAGTTCTAGGTGTTATTTTCGCGATTTGATCACGCGAGCAAGTTCCTATGATATTTTTAGACTTTTGTGCATATTTGGTTTGGAGCCCCGAGGGCTCGGGTTGAGTTTCGGATAGCCTACAGACCATTTGAACTTAGAAAAAATTTGGTTTTTTAGCTTCAGTTGTCATCCGATATGTTGTGTTTCGCGATTGCTAAGCCTTTCTTGTGATCACGAAGGGTAATATGGGATTGGGGGAAAGGTACTCTACGCAAACACGAGGAACAGGACGCGAACGCGGAGTAGTGGAGGGACTATCCTTCGCAAATGCGCCCTCACCCATGCGAACATAGTATCGGATGGTCTGGGCTGGGTTGGGAATCGACTGTTCTCTATGCGAAAGCATGACCAAGAGCACNGGGGGGGGGGGGGTCTAAGCCTACGCGAACGCGTAGAGTGACCTGCAATTGCGTAAGCCAAACAGGCTCTGCTTTTCGCGAACGCGTTAGGGTTCACGCGAACGCGATGAACACCTAACGGCAGCGATTAAAACACTCCCAAAAATGGATTTTTCTCATTCTTTCAAATTTTCAAAAGTAGAAACCCCTAAAGGCGATTTTCCAAAGAGTTTTTCTTCCCAAATTAATTGGTAAGTGATTCTAACCTATTTTCTTTCAATCTTTCATTATATTTCATAAGATTTCAATCTAAAATCTAGTACTTTCATGGTGGGAATTGGAGGTTTGGGTAGAATTAGGAATTTTTGTAAAATTAGAATTTGAGGGGTGTATGGGTAAATGGATTTTGGTCCGTACCTCGGGTTTTGACCATGCGGGCCCGGGGTCGATTTTTGACTTTTTGGGGGAAAGGCTGGAAATTCTAAATTTATGCATTGTAATTGATTCCTTTAGCAATATTTGATATTATTGAGTCAATTATGGTTGTGGTTTGGAGGCAGATTCTAGGGGAAAGGCCCCGGTAGAGCTTTGAATTGGTCTTTGGAGCGAGGTAAGTATCGTGGTTAACCTTGACTTGAGGGATTAGGACTTGTTTGCCTATTTGCTACATGTTTAGATGTTTGGTATGATGTATATGTGAGGTGACGAGTACTTATGCGTTGTTGTTGGGTCAAAGCATGCAGTGGAACTTGTTTTCTTGCAATTTATTTCCTTCTTAATCATGATATCCATGCTTAGTCTAGTTAATTATTAAATTGATTGTTCTTTTCATATTTATGAGCTATTTGAGATATTTGAGTATTGTTTTTCTGAAGTTGAGGATGGTATTGTGGAAACATTGTTGATGTGAGTCATGTTCTTTCTTGTTCTCTCTCCCTTTGTTTATGCTCGCTGTTCTGGTACCCCTCTTTCCGCATTTCCCCTCCCAAAAATTACATGTTTAGATTTTACTTGTTATTGTGTTGTACGTATATTGTTATCTGCACAAGTTTATTTTTATGTGGTACTCTTTTCATAGCCTCGTCATTACCTCGTCGAGGATAGGCTTGACACTTACGGAGTACATTGGGTCGGTTGTACTCATACACACTCTGCACTTCTTGTGCAGATCTTGGTATTGGTCCCAGCTGTCTTTGAGGCGTTTCAGCTTGTATTTGCTTTTGGAGACTCGAGATAGTTCTGCTGGCATCTGCAGACCTTGAAGTCCTCTTCTATTTCCCCAGTTTACTTGTACTTTTCATTCATGACAGTTGTATTTATTTCAAACCCTGTTTGTAGAAACTCTAAAAGCTCGTGAATTGTGACTCCAGATCTGGGTTGTACTTAGATATTAAAGACGTTTATGTTATTTATCACTCAGTATTAATTTCAGTTCGACTTAATTGTTTTTACTTATCGTAATTGATTAAAGTTGGCTTAAAGATCCTCTAATGTTTTCTTTCTTGGCAAGTGAAATATTAGGCGTCATCATGGTCCCGAAGGTAGGAATTCTGGGCCGTGACACAAAGGAACAGAGAAGAATCACTATCCTTTAGAAGGAGGGGTAAATTTGACCAACGGTCACCTCGTACCTCTTGTAGAAGGTGCTAATGACCAGGGCTAAGGGACCCAACGTGAAGGGGTAAGTGTAAAAATCCTCCACGTGGGTAGTAATTGATTCTCAGGCGAAGGCACCACCACATGCTTATCGACCCAGTTGCAATCTTCTTTGACCTTGCTGAGGAAATCATCAGTGATCGTAAGTAGATATCTTGAGACCGACTCGCATCGACCCGGTACCAAGGAAGTTTTTTCGACCTTGAAATCAGCAACGGTCGGGCACCCTGCAGGAACAAATTCTTCAAGGTGTGGTTCCGCCACAACCCTGTTGCCGACTGGTCGCGATGAAGAGGCGGCTTCCTTTTGTGGGACGGACTTAGGAGTTTTCTCTATTTTAAAGAAAATATGAAGAAGAAATTAAGAAGGTACGCTTAGTGGTTTACAAAAGGTTCAAGAAATCTAGGTACAAAAGTTAGATAGTGAAGATATTTTTAAAGAACAAGGATAGGAGGAGCTTGAACGTAAAATTTGAATGAATGAAAGTTGGGATATTTATAGTCTGCTAATGACGGTTCAGAACCCGTAATGGCCTACCAACAACTGACATGTATTTAAGGCCTTGGTAACTGGACCTACGGGACGTTTCAGTAACCGTTTGTCGCTTATGTCATGATCGGACGTTTCAGTAACCGTTTGTCGCTTATGTCATGATCGGACGTTTTTGTAACCGTTTGACACTTACGTCATGGTCCATCTAAGGGGGATTCAGAAGTTCATATTGTTTCTCGTCATCTTCTCTCCAAAAAATGTGGGGACTATTTGTATATGGTTGAAACCGGGTTTGCCTCTTGTGACCAATCAAGACTGAAACATGACAGGTTAGAGCTCGATCTCGGGTTATATCGAACTGAGGTGCGAGGTTACATTGTTTTGCTCGTGAACTTGGGACCGAACAAGATCGAGGGAAATTTGCCAAGCCAAAGAACAAAATTCCAAAATATCCGTGATTGGTTAGAGATCACGGTGAATATCCAGGTACGTATCAAGGAGAGGCCGATTAATTAGCAAATGATGAGATTTTTTTACCTTGTATAGAATTGTATCAAGAGTAGGATTCCCCTACTATATAAAGGGGGTCTGATTATTTGTAACAAGACATTGCAATACGCAGCACAAAGAAATATACTGTCATTTCTAGTTGTTATCACCTTGTTGTTCTGTTGATGCATCAGTTGAGGCATTTCTTGGTTCGAGGGTGATCGAACTCGAAGACCAAGGCTGTTCAATTTGTGTGATTTGCATTTCTTCTTTTATCGTCAATTCCAATATCAATCTTTTTTCTTATTTTTATAAAGTTATATCACATATCCTTAAAACCGCGTATAAATTCAATTGTTATCCTATTTTGACGGTAAACAATCTATAAGCGAAGATCTTGATGAAAACAATTGATTAGAAGTAAGTTTCAAGTTACTTAATAACGGGAGAAGAATGATCAGCTTGAGGAGAAGGGGCTTGGACATTAGCTTCACCAGGAACAAGTCCATTCCCATCATCTTCGGGAACTTCACCTTCAGGTGAGGAAAAGCTTTGACTTTGTTGAGTTTTATCAATTGCCTCTTTAGCTTTAACAATCTCAGTATTAAGGTCAAAACCCTCTTGGCTAGCCTCCATTAGAGTATCGAGCTGAGTATTTAAAAAAGCCCAACTCACATCAAGTGTCAGCTTATCCTCGAGAGTCTCATAGTCTTTCTCCCACTGATCAATTTTGGCTCTCAATTCTTCTTTCTCTACTTGAGAGGCATCATAGGCTGTATTCAAAGGGATTAAGGAACTTTCCAATAACTTAACCTTATCGGTAGAGGCACGAAGATCTTCTTGAGCTTGAGTAAGTGTTTGTACCAACTCTCCTGCATAAGTCACTTTCTAGTTAAGGAGTTCCTTCAAACCTCTTATATCTTCAGTTGCCTTTGAAAGGTGTTCAGTAGAAAAGGACTCAAGGATATCCTTATCCTTATCGACTTTACTTGAAGAATCCTTCCCAATCGCTAATTCAGTGGCTACCATCTTCACTTGTTGCTCTAAGGCATTCTTCTTCTCTGCCAACACTTCTTTCTCCAATTAAAGACCTTTAAATTGCCCTTTCCAACTGTCAGCCTCGGTTCGGTAATCAATAATTTGTTAGTACACATGGACGATCCTTTCCATGAGTTCCGTACCTATCAAATTGATCTACAAAGAAGGAAAAAGAGTTATGGATAAACGAAAAGAATATAAAGAGGGAGTATAGTCAAACTCGAACCTTCAGAGACGAATGAACAATATAAATTCATCCAAGTCAATGAACTATGACTCTCTAACTTTGCCTTCTCCACAGGACCAAGAAAAGGCTTCAACCATACATCGGCTTGACCCGATTTCTTCAATAAGTTCCCACATTCAAGAACCTCGACAACGATTTTCTTCATCGCCTTCTTGCTACTAGAATGATCAACTTCTACATGAGAACTAGTAGCAATAGGGATGGCAGATGAGGTGGAAATAGTCACGAGGGTAGCATCAGAAGCAACTTCAGGTAAGGGAACTTGGAGATGAATGGGGACTGACATTAGAAGGGAGGCGAGGGTCAACTCCTCAGAATCAGGGCCAAAAACTTCATCATTTCTGAAGCCACAAGCAAGTATTTGTTCAACAGATTCTTGGTGGGGGGGTATTAACTTCATCATCAGAGATCACCAACGGGGCACTCTCCGGCTCATCCAAAACTCTAGAGGGACTGAACTCGATGGAGTGATTCTTCTTCACCCTCAGATCCACAAGCTCCATCAACTTTCCTTTTTGAAGAAGAGCTCAAAACCCTTTCTTGATCAAGAGTCATCGAAAGTCTTTTGGATGAGACAGATGCGAGACAAATACCACGAATAGGAAATCCTAGCAAAGGAAAAGGCATGATAAGAAACTCTTGAGTTAATAAAAGAAAGAAAAGAAAAGATACTAAGCGGGAAAAAGTACCGTGTGTCTTTACTTTCCATCTGAATCTCTGTGAAAGATACTTCTAAGATCTTTTCTCCATGAGGGAAACAATTAATAACTTCTGTATCCAAGCATGGAAGTTAGGAATCTATTCAAAAACTTTCATGGTTGCTGAAAAAGTAGGCACGAGAACACATGAGTTTCTTTTTAAGAAAGGAATAAGACAATGGAGAAATACTTACATGCAAAATTTTATTTTTCTAGAAAAGGCATGTTTTCTTCACCCACCAGAGTACTAGTAGGAGCAGCAATTAAACATGCATACCAGCCACGGTCTCTGTCATGTTCAGGACTAACCAATACCCTCTTACTTCTGGCCACAACGAAAAAAGCTCCTTCACGAAATAATTTAGGAGAGTAAAGATGAAGCAAGTAACGGAAAGTAAAAGGCATAGAAGCCAAGTTTGATAAATAACGGAGGCGTGCAACATCCCTCCAAACAATGAGACCAATCTGTCCTAGGCACACATTGAAGTAGCGATAGAATTCAATGATCACTGGATCGATAGGTGGTTAAAACCCTAACGTAAAGGGATATGTATAAACGAAGGAATAACCAGCCTGGTATGAAGTTATTCTTTGGTTGGAACCAAGAACTAAAACTTGGACATCAGGTTTCCAGTTGCATTCTCTTCGAACAAGGGAAATTAGATCAGTGGTGATAAAGGCGGGATAAAGATCAGCACGATTAAGGGAAGCTATGGAAGAAATTTGATTTCTCATGGTTTCTCGATTAGTTAAAAAAGAAAATTCCTGAGGAACGATTTCAGCGACTGTTGGTTCACGTACTGGTTCACTCGATTCTCTATTCCTAGAAGAGTATCTAGGGGTCAAAGAAGCCCTAGGTTCAGAAGAGGAAGGTGTGAAAATATTGACATGAGAAGAAGAACAACGGTTAGACAACGAGCCTAAACTACAAAGTTTACCACCTCTTCTACTTCTAACAAGAGCAGTAGAAGGAGCAAGTTTATCGACAATAACAACCTTGCAAGGATCAGGTGTAGGAGAAGACATGATTGTGTAAAGAATTAACAAGGAGTAGATGGAGAAGTAAGAAGGAAGAATAAAAAAGAAAAATATTGTAGAAGGGAGATTTCGTGAAACCAAAGAAATATGAAGTATTTATAAGAAGAAGTTTCCATCATTGAAACTAGGTCATGATGAAGTGCCATAATGAAACTGTCACTTCATGACTGACGCAGCCGTGGAAAAATCCTAAAAAACGCTGAGAAGTCTATCACACCTCCTTTTTCCGAAAGGGTGGGATAAGGGAGTTTTTTCAATTTAAGTGACAATATCGAAATAGAATTATTTATTTATTCAAAGTCTCCATTTGGGATAATTTATGGTGTCACAAGTCACCGATTTGTTTTAAATCCCAAATCAAAGAAATTTTTGACTCTGTGTTAAAGTCTGAGAAACCAGAAGACCGGTTAAGGAATTCTGTTAACCCGGGAGAAGGTGTTAGGCACTCCCGAGTTCCGTGGTTCTAGCACGGTCACTTTTAATCTTACCTGGCTTAAATTGTTTAGTTACTCATTTTTAGGACCTATGTATGTTTTTACCATTTACCGCTTTTAAGAAATTATCCCGAGACGAGTCATGCGTACGTGTACTCATATTTTTAGTGCGCTAAAAAACCATGTCACGCGTACGTGTACATAATTAATAGCCCTTAATATTAAAATTATTTGGCCAAAGTCACGCGAACGTGTACCTTGGTTTAATTTTAAAAATCGACGCTCAAACCATGTCACGCGTACGTGTACATAATTAATAGCCCTTAATATTAAAATTATTTGGCCAAAGTCACGCGAACGTGTACCTTGGTTTAATTTTAAAAATCGACGCTCAAATCATGTCACGCGTATGTGTACACAATTTGTCACGCTTAATTACTTAAAAAAACTCCAAAGCCGCGCGAACGCGACCTTGGTTTTATTTTGAAAATCGGCGCTTAAATCATGTCACGCGTACGTGTACATAATTTTTCACGCTTATTATTTAAGAAAAACTTCAAAGCAATGCAAACACGTACCTTGGTTTTATTTTGAAAATCGACGCTTAAATCATGTCACGCGTACGTGTACACAATTTGTTACGCTTAAGTATTTAAGAAAAAAAATTTCAAAATCGCGCAAACGCGTACTTAGGTCTTAATTCCTGAACCCATAATTATGTAACGTCGAAAATCCTAAAAATTGCCTACCGGGTGTTAACGGCCTAGCATGCTCTTATGACTAATTAACTGAATAAAGTAATAAACTCCAATCATCTTTCATTTAACGTCAAGCTCATGGCCAAATATTATTATAAGTTCTGCTCAACAAATCAGCCCATTTATCTGAGATATAACATTCAATTCTAGTAGATCAATCAAACTAATTAAAGAAGTTAAAAACTCGGTTAATTCACGCTCTTGTTGACTCAATGTTTTAATTCAAACGACTTTTTTAAAATGAAATTTAGCATGTGCGCACATTTAGCGACCGATCTGATTTAACCAAATTGTACACCAAGATAGACTTTCAAGGCACAGAAGATAACCATCTTTATCAAACTCATTGAAGAAGAAAGTCATACTAGAAACATTGAAGAAGAAAGTTAGAAATGGACCTCTATTGCTGCAAATTTTCACCGTGTACAATGAAGGGAAATTTTCAAAGCGGCAGACAAGACGAGCTACTGATGCAAACCTCGAACCGGTGACGGAACCTCGAACGAACCTAACTCGAAGCTACTGGTCAATCGATTTTTTAGATTGAAACTCGTCGCCTCCCTATTACTCTCGTTCTCTCACTGTCGCTGCCCTCCATTAGTTCATGTGTGCGTGTTCTTTGTTGCGAGGCTCGTTTATAGGGGTGGCGGATTAAGAGAGGGGTGGAGATGGAGACGGTGGAATGCTGGAATCTAGTTGTTTGGGCGGTTGTCTTCTCTGTCGTGTAGGGGATTAGGGAGTTGGTGAAGGGATGGGTGAACTCGCCGGTTTTAACGAGTTTTTCCGGCGAGTTTGTATCTGGTTCGAGGCGGCGGCATATGAAAATAATATGTGCAAGGCTCTACATGAGGGATCATGGTTCATACTCAACCACTTCTTATTCGTTCGTCGTTGGGAACCAAAATTCATTGCCTCAGCAGCCTAGTTAACTTATGTTGCTTTATGAGTGAGACTACCAGAACTTCCAACGGAGTTCTACGGTTTTGAAATTTTGAAAAAAGTGGGCAACAAAATTGGACAACTTTTAAAAGTTGATACTTGCACCACCACTACTACACGAGGCAGGTATGCACGAATATGCATAAAGGTACCGTTAGAAAAGCCTCTCAAAACGCATATTCATATTGGCTCACACAAGCAGGTACTACTCTATGAAAGTCTTAATTTGCCTCATACCAAATGTGGCCGATTTGGCCATGCAAGTTGCAACTGCTCGTTCTCCCCTACACCAACCCTCAATTCCTTGCCACCAAACCATGTTACCACACAAACTTCTACCCCCCAACCACTACTCCTGACTCTGAATGGAAAATCATCATCTTCCCTAAAAAACCTACTCCCAATAACATTGGGAGAAACCAACCACGAAAAATTCCACCACATGCTTACAATCCACACGCAATGGCACAACCACAACAGCAGAGGAAAGAAAAGTCGGCGGCTGGCTCTGAGCCACAGGTAAGTCCAGGTAAGCTCAGTAACCCTAGTTCTCTTCATGCATGGCGCAATACAACCAACAATACCCTGACCATAAATAACCGTTTTGACACATTAGACAAAATGGACCTAATGGAACTACCCAATATTCTTTCCCCTTCTAGTCCATCTACTTCCTCTCCTAATGGACCTCATAGTCCACACCTACCTAATAACAAAACTTCACCAGCTAAGGCCACCCAGCCCACTAACGACCATCCTACAGTACATAACACCCCTATTATAGACACTCCCACATCGAGCCCAAGCCCTACTAACATGTCCATCGGTTACCCAAAATAATAATACAACTCTCTTAATCACTAATGACTTAAGCACGACCCACCACCTATCACCCACATCACCTATATCTCGTACAGCTGGCACAAATAACACTTCAAGGAACCCTCCAAATGACACATCACTTTCTCCCACTGACAAAATATACACAAAATCTATACTTGCACACTTAGGGGTCGTCTCTTTGCATGCCGACCCTCAAACGTCAATCATCGACCTTCCTTCTCCCACTACACGCAATAACACTGCCCCTTCAATGGCAGCTCATGATTTGCAACCATGTGAACCACAATCATCCATGGCTAACTCTATGCCTACTATACTACTAGAAAACCCCTTCATAACCATTCATACTAACTCTACCACCACTCCCATAACCACTTGCCAACTTCTACCCATTGATAATATAACCCAACACACTTTTCCTACTAAACATGGAACGCCCTTGGCTCACAAACCCCACAACGATCAACCAAGCCAACAACCAACTCTTCCACTTTCCACGATTGATCATGAATGGCCCTCCTCACCCCAACCCCACAACACCTCTAATTTACACCTCCCAAACACCACCATTGGAATACCCCCTCCAATCCTGGTTGGAAATCGGTCTAAAAGACTATGCCCTAATATTCACCTTGGAACTCAACAACCAGGAACTTATCCTGCTAGTCCAAAATCCGACGCACTTAGCGGAGATAGTCACAGAGGTCATGAGATTGGGGATGGAGGTAGTTGCCCAGAACCACTGATCCATAAACCACTGATGGTGGATCACACAATGCCATCATCATTCTACAATTTACCTTGGGCCAATCCCCCAACTCCGCCACTGTACAGCTTCCACCAAGTAATGTGCACACTGCCCTTCTATCCCCAACACCACACGGGCTTGGTATATGCCCCGTGGTTCTAGCACATGACTTCCTTCCCACCACCAAACACACTCATGTCTCCATCCAGCTCTCTATCACCAACAATGACACCACCACTAACACCACCTCCATCGCCCAACGCACTAGGAGAACAAACAAGGCTAGAATTAGCACAAATAATTGAGGAAATGAGGGAAACCAAGATGGAGTTTATATGGCTAAAGGGGTTCTATCTAGACACCGTCAAGGAGCAGTACGCAAAACATTTCATACTCAAATCCCCACCAAAACTCCTAACATGCAGTATTAATCTCAGAACACATCCAAATCAACCGGAAAGGAAATATTCCATGGTAATAATTCCCACCCTGAGGAAGATGACTTCAACTCCACCTCCAATGGGAATGCAGAGTGACTATGCTGACCTAGATGTTCCTATCAACCCACAACCTATTATGAATCTAATAGTTTAGAATTGTAGAGGTTCTAACAACGGGGAATTTAGAAGGCAATTTAGGTCTCTATTGGATAACTACAGGCTAGTACTGGTAGTTCTCTCAGAAACCCGTATGCAAGACCACACGGTCTTAAAAATGACTTTACTTTCTCTCATATTGCACAAGTGGAAGCCCAAGGTATGTCTGGTGGTATGGCCTTACTATGGCATGCAGAACTTGTTACAGTCGAAGATGTTACTATGACAACCCAGGAAGTGCATTGTATGGTCCAGGTATGGCCGAATCCCTCTAAGTAGTTATTTTCTTCAATTTATTGTAATAACTCAACTGTAGCACGAATCCACCTTTGGGAAAATTAAAAAGTATGCATTACTCTTATACAGGGCCTTGGTTAGTAGGGGGTACTTTAATGAAGTCACTAGGTCCAACCAAAAATTTGGGGGTAACCCTATAAATAACTCTAGAGTTGATGGATTCGTAAACTGTCGTAATTATTGTAACCTATTAGACTTAGGTTTTAAGGGAAGCCGGTTAACTTGGACTAATAAAAGACGATTAGGTAACACTATACTGGAAAAACTAGATAGATTACTAGCTAATTATGATTTGTTTAATCTATTCCCTGAGGCACTAGTACAACACCTACCGCGCACTTACTCTGACCATTGCCCGTTACTAGTAGTACTACAGCCTCAAAACATGCCTAGGAATCACATATTTCGTTTTGAAAAATGTGGACAACCCACCCTACTTTTCTATCTGTTGTCCAACAATCATGGAACAATGCCACCTCCATTATGGAAGCAACCTCTAATTTTCAACATAATTTTTTACACTGGAATAAGGAAACCTTTGGAAATATCTTTTTAAAAAACGCACTCTGTTATCCAGAATTAAGGGGATACAAAATTCAATTCACTACCCCACGAGCACTTTTCTACAAAACCTTGAGATTTATCTTAACCATGAATTTAGTTACATCCTTAAGCAAGAGGAGGATTTTTGGAAACTAAAATCAAGAATTAGCTGGTTAAATGAAGGGGACTCTAACACTAAATTTTTTCATATTTCTACCCTTCAAAGGCATAGGCGTAATCGTATCAACACTTTAAAAGATAATGTAGGGAACTGGATCCTTGATCCCAATCAAATACAACAAGAAATAAACAATTACTACAACAATTTGTATACCACTCAACATCAGCTTACTATTAGGAAAAATTTTGAATCAACATTGACAAATGCCTTAACAACTACTGACCAAAATGATCTAAATCAACCTATATCCTTGTTCGAAATAAAACAAGCATTATTCTCCTTTCAACCCTACAAGTCTCCAGGCCCTGATGGACTACATCCGTATTTTTTCCAAAAATTCTGGAACAATGTCAGCCACTCAGTAACCACATGTTGTCACCATGCTTTCACCTACGTCCAAATTCCTGAAGAACTCAACATGACATACTTGTTCCTCATCCCTAAAGTCAAAAATCCAACATCCATTAACTAATATCGCCATATTAGTCTCTGCAATACGATCTACAAATTAATTACTAGAATCATTGTAAATCGTCTAAAGACATACCCCAGTAAAATCATAGGACCCACTCAGCCAAGTTTCCAACAAGGGAAAAGAGCATCTGACAATGCCATAATCGTACAAGAAGTCCTTACACATTTGAGAAAAAGAAATCAGGTAAAATAGGACATATGCTTCTAAAATTAGACCTGGGAAAGGCTTTTGATAAGCTTGAATGGTCCTTCATCAAGGACACACTACATTACTTCAATTTACTGAATAAACTAGCATCCCTTATCATGTCTTGCATTACGACCTCGTCGATATCAATCCTAATCAATGGCTCAAAAACCCAATATTCTAAACCATCGAGGGGCATTAGACAAGGAGACCCACTATCACCTTATATTTTTATTATGTGTTTGGAACGATGATCACGGAATATCTTCAACTCCGTAGATTACCTGCTATGGAAACCAATCCAAATTTCCACCAATGGACCACAACTATCCCATCTTTTCTTTGCAGATGGCATCATTCTAATGTCCAGAGTAACTCCAAAAAGCTACAACACTATTATTGACTCTATTAATAATTTCACCAATCTATCAGCACAAACTATAAACTTCCAAAAATAAAAAGATTTCTTCTATAGCAATTGCACAACACAAGCTAAAAACAATGTTCTGAGTTGTTTTATCATGAGGGAAGGACACCACTTTGGCAAATACTTGGGCTTCCTAATGTTTCAGAAGCTAGCCAATAAGGCAGACTTCCAATTCCTTTTGGATAATTTTAAAACTAAACTTGCCGGGTGAAAAGCTAGGTTTCTATCTCTTCCTGGTCGACTAACTCTCATTAATTCAACCCTTTCTACATTACCTAACCATTTCATGCAATAAATCTCAATTCCAAAAAATATAACACACAAATTGAATAATACATGTGTAATTTCCTTTGGGGTACTACAAATCAAAAAAGAAAATTACACCTACTTAGCTGGAAGAAAGTCACAACCCCTAAGATGATGGGAGGGCTTGGTATTCAGAGGCTCAAACTAAAATATAATGCCCTCTTAGAAGGACTAGCATGGAGCCTATTCCATTCCACAAATCAACTTTGGGCCACCACCCTCATCCACAAATACAAACACACATGAGCATGGAGCAGTTACTTAGCTACATGGAAAAATATCATCCTGGGATGGCATAATTGTCAGCTTGGCATCCAATGGCAACTAAGGTCCAACTCAAATCTTAATTTCTAGAATAATGCTTGGCTAGCACGGCCAATTCCAGTTAACCACATCCACATGACCATTAATTCCTATAGGACCCGCAATGAATGGAATTGGAATGACATACCTTTCCACCTCCCTAATGACATCAAAAAATCAATCAACACCATCACCATTCCTGCTTATGCACATAAATTGGACTCCATCTACTGGTCACTATCAAACAATGGTAAAATTACAGTCCAAACGATGTACTGCAATTACTACACAAAGATCTTCTTAATCATGGCACTCTAACACCTTATACTTGGATTTGGAAATTACATATTCCACCAAAATTGAAAACCTTCATATGGCTCATCATCCACCAAAGAATACCCACAAAATAATACCTTCACAATATTGGCATTACAGTGGATGACCACTGCCATAACTGTCACACTAATCCAGAATCCATCAATCACCTTTTCTTACACTTCTCCTCAATAATACATATTTGGCAGCATTTGGGGATGCAATGATTTACCACAAACATCAACCCCTCCTCCCCACTATCACATTGGTTAAGGCAACTAATGCACATTAACATGCAAAACATTCCCCACAATATGAACCACAAAACCTTTTTCACTTACACCTTGTGGAACATCTGGATTTCTCGTAACAATCGACACTTTAACAATAACACACAACAACTACACATCAACCTAATAACTCAACAATCTCTAGAATATATCTACTTAGTTACCAATAGGAAACCTCCTAGATTAACAAAAATAACTCATGTAATTTGGCTACCTCCCAAACACAAAATTTTCAAGTTAAATATTGATGGGGCTGTCTCACCAAAAACTCATAAGGCAGGTATAGTGGGGCTGATACGTGACGATGCAGGAAACTGGATAATAGGCTTCACAGGAAATTTTGATACGTCAAATATAATCAATATAGAACTTAAGGCTCTATTTCAGGGACTGGAATTGGCACATACGCTCAACTTGGTTCCACTGAAAATTAACATCGACGCATATGAGGTAATAACACTGCTACAACAGGATAACCTAGCATATACTAATATAATTGCTGAATGCAGGCACCTCCTAGATCAAATGCCTAGTGTGACACTTGCGCACACCTACAGGGAGGAAAACGTGGTGGCTGATTGCTTAGCAAAGACAGGATGCAACATGCTGGATGGAACAACTTGTACTATTTTTGAAAAGCCACCAAATTTTGTACATCACTTTTTTGGAAATGGATCAGGCAGGAACAGTTTGGTACAGAAGAGCTACCTATAACCCATCGAGACCTGAGGTGCAATTGGAACAACAAGATTTGGATCAAATGCAAGAACAGACAAGCACACATGCTATCAATGGGCATGCAACTACTGTCCACATATTTTGTAGTAATGCTTGTAACTCTATAAACATAACTAACTCAACAATAGATGCCCAGTCATCCACCTCTCTGTAGTTCTTATATTTTATTTTAAATGCTATATTATCTTTATTACCAAAAAAAAAGTGTTATAGACTGAAATTGTACCCAAAAGGCACCTTTTCAGTTGAAGTTTGGATGTAGATCATCATTTTCGGTCTGCCTCAAGTGTGTGATTAACCTGATTCAATACTAAATTTGAGCAATAATTTTTAATTTCGACCTCATATTTATCCTCTATATATGGTGGCCCGATATTCTACGTGAATCCACATTTTTTATTCAATGTATAGCTTTAAATATTTTTATTAACTCTTTTAATTTTAAATCCAGGTCGGATACANTGGATAAGTATTAAAATTCTATATCGAGAAATTTCAGCTCCCACGATCACTATAAGAATCAGACATAAGACAAAATTTTAACTAATTTGCAGAAGTCCCAAGCAAACAATTTCTTAATTATTATTGTGTTTCTTCAGCATGATCCCTCTCATGAGCCTGATTCTCTTATATGGGCTAAATATCTGGATTTCTTTAAAATAGATGATGATGATATTTGAACCAATATAAGTGATCCGTTTTTCTAAATATATATATATATATATATATATATATCTTTAGAAAAACGGATCACTTATATTGGTTCAAATCTCATCATCATCTATTTTAAAGAAATCCAGATATTTAGCCCATATAAGAGAATCAGGCTCATGAGAGGGATCATGCTGAAGAAACACAATAATAATTAAGAAATTGTTTGCTTGGGACTTCTGCAAATTAGTTAAAATTTTGTCTTATGTCTGATTCTTATAGTGATCGTGGGAGCTGAAATTTCTCGATATAGAATTTTAATACTTATCCACTATATATGGGTTAAATGCTTGTGCACTGGCTTGTTCAGAAAAAAGTAGGCAACTTGTACTAATTCAGGTCATTGTGGAAGTGCTATACAATTGTGTTCTGAAAAGCATATGAAATGTTGTTTAGAAATTGATTGATGTCTTATTCCAAAAACATGAATGATTGGTCTCTATCATTCCATCTCGCATGCTTTAATTTTACTTTTCTACGTAGTGTTTACCGGCTTACTGCATAATGCAATTGATAGCTCAATAACTCTGCAACTCTCTTTCTCTATTTGTCCACACACAAGACACTCTATTCTTTCTAGCCAATGTTATTACAAACAGATCCAAAATTTAAACTCTATTGGTTTCAAATTTATTAGATTCTTAATATAAAATCTATTAAAATTTTAAAATCATGGCGGGTTAAGACCTATTATTTCTTGTAATCTTAATGAGTTTTATATATTAATTTATACTCCACGTTGAAGTACTAGGGGCAGATGAAACTGGTGCCATCTAGGAGACATCCGCCCAAGTATTGATGTTAATCCTCTTTTTGCGGTTATATCTTTGTGTGATGACCCGTTAGGCCATCTAGAGTTTTAGAACCCCATTCTGTGTTTTGAAGCCTCCAATAGCTTCTTTAAGCCTTTCTCGATTTTCGTGCACAGTCCGGATATTTGTTCGGAAGGCTTTTGTGTTAAAATTGAAAAAATCTAAATTTTGCCTTAAAAATTTATTTGAGTTGACTTCAGTCAACGTTTTAAGCAAAGGGACTTGGATCCGTGTTTTGAAGGTCCCGGTGACTCCATATCGTGATTTGGGACATGGGCCTATGCCCAGAATCGAATTCGGAGGTCTCTAGCTCGAGTTATTGATTTTTGTCAAAAATTGAAAGTTTATAGGTTTAATGATTTTAAAGAATTAACCGATGTTTGGAGCCCCGAGGGCTCGGGTGAGTTTCAGATAGGCTAGAGATAATTTTAGACTTAGAAAATCTGGTTTTTCTTGAGCTTCAGCTGTCATCTAGTTTCTTTCTTCGCGATCGTGAAGGTACTCTCGCGATCGCGAAGAGTGAACTAGGCTGGGTGGGAGTTTTTTCTTTGCGAACGAGAAATTTGGGCCGCGAACGCGGTGCAGTCGGGGCATTACCCTTTGCGAACACGGCTAGTCTCTCGTGAACGCGTAGGCATGGGAGCTGGGGGAGGGGAAGCTGATCAATACTCTTCGTGAACGCGACACAAGGCCCGCGAATGCGTAGGCTGGTGGATGTAAGACTTCGCTAACTCGACGGGTATCTCGCGAACGTGTAGGCTACTTGAGTTGCTGCTTCGCGATTGCGGCAGACTCTTCTTGAACGCGAAGAAGGCCTGGCGCCCATACTTTAAAACATTTCAAAAACGGGATTTCTCCCATTTTTCATAACCCTTCCATTAATGCCCCGTCTAAGAGCGATTTTGAAGAGAAAACTCAACATCAATTTCATAGGTTTGTACACTCTAACTCATTTCCTTCCATTTCCAACATCACCCACTAATTCCTAGCCTAAGTTTTGTTCTTCCATGGTAGAAAACTAGGGATTTAGGAAGAATTGGGGTTTTTTTTTGCAAATTAGAGATTTAGACCTCAATTTGAGGTCAGATTTTGAAACTAATTACATAATCGGGCTCGGGGGTGAATGGGTAAATGGATTTTGGTCCGAACCTCGGGTTTGACCAATCGGGCACGTGGTCAATTTTTTAATTTTTGGGGGAAAAGTTTGGAAATTCTAAATTTATGCATTGTAATTGATTTCTTTACCAATATTTGATATTATTTAGTCAATTGTAGCTAGATACGAGTGGTTTGGAGGCGGATTCTAGGGGAAAGGCCCCGGTAGAGCTTAGACATGACTGCGGAGTGAGGTAAGTGTTGAGTTTAACCTTGACTTGAGTGAATTAGGAACCCTCGAACTATATGCTATGTGAATTCCATGAGTTGCGGTGTATATGCGTGGTGACAAGTGCTTATACACAGCGGAATTACTTGTTTTCCCTGATTTTTCGCTTTTCCTTAATAACTTGGTATTTATTGATTGTAAAGGTTCTTGTGATTTGAATTATTGATTTGACTGTCCACATTATATATTTGGTACTGATATGGTGGGATTGGTTGCACGCCGCAACAGGTGAAATAAAGGTGGATTAATATTGTGGAATACGGGTGAACTTGTACTGATACGGTGGGGTCGGTTTGCACGCCGCAACAGATGGAATAAAGGTGTATTGTTATGGTGAAATAAAGGTGAATTGTGATACTGATATTGTTAGCTGGGATCGGGTTGCGCGCCGCAACATATATATATTTTTTTTATTGTTGTTAATATGGATACGGTGAAATAAGGGAGGATTCAGTGTTGTAAAGTGAGATCGGATTGCGCGCTGCAACAACCTATGTATTTCTATTTCCTTGAGATGTGTTGGTTTTAGGTATTTTCATTTGAAACTATAAGGATTGGTAATTCTGAATGTCACTAGCTTATTTCTTGAGGCTATAGCTATTGTTTTCAGTTGACTGTCTTATTTCGTTCCGTATTTCCTTTTCTGTATTTATTATATATACAGCATACATGTTGTAGTATGAGTGGCCTACCTTAGTCTCGTCACTACTTCATCGAGGTTAGGCTCGACACTTACAAAGTACATCGGTTCGGTTGTACTCATACTACACTCTGCACTTCTTGTGCAGATTTTGGAGTCGGTCCTAGCGGCAGTTATTAGCATGCTCGGATTGGACATCTTGTAGAGACTTAAGGTACATCTGCTTCACGCCCGCAGCTCCTGGAGTCCCCTTCCCTTTTTGTTTAGCTGTGTACTTTCCTTTCAAACAACTTCTTGTTATTTCAGACCCTTATTTGTACTATTCTAGTAGCTCGTGCACTTGTGACACCGGGTCCAGGGTTGTATCATATATTTTAGCTATTTTAGCTTTCGCACATTATTTTGGATTGTTATATTTATTTCAGTCTTTCTTCATTATTTAATTTAAACTGTTGAAAAATGAATAAATTGTTCTAACATTGGCTTGCCTAGCAAGTGAAATGTTAGGTGCCATCACGGTCTCGACTGTGGAAATTCCGGGTTGTGACTAGTTGGTATCAGTAACTAGGTTATATAGGCCTCACAAGTCACGAGCAAACTTAGTAGAGTCTGGAGGATCTGTACGGAGACATCTGTACTTATCTTCCAGATGCTATAGAGTTGGGAACAATTTCACTTCTATTCTTCTCTGTCGTGCGATTATATTTCTACCATTAATGACTAAATATTTCTATTCTTGATCTCTCGCAGATGGAGGGAACACGCATTGCATCTTCAGTTGGACAGCAGCCGGAGTCCGCAACAACAGCTCCTACGAGGGGCAGAGGTCGAGGCTGAGGCCTAGCTAGAAGCCGAGGCAGAGGCAGAGCTTATCCTAGAGCTCGGGCACTAGCACCAGCAATGGAGCCTCAGGTGGAGTTTAATAAGGAGGTTCCGGCTCAGACTATACCTGTTGGACCAGCTCAGGTCCTGGAGGGGTTCATTGCCACCTCAGTGCTTCAAGATGCTCTAGTCCGTTTGGTGGGCCTTATGGAGAGTGTGGCCTAGGCCGGTACATTTCCTATGGCACCAGCCATCTCTCGACTGGGGGAACAACACAGACTCCCGCTACTCACACTCCGGAGCATATGGCTCCCTAGTATCAAACTCCAGCATCCTCGCCAATTGAGGTAGTTCAGCCAGTTGTTGCTGCACATGCCGGTGATAGACCCGCCATGTCTTCTGAGGCTTTATAGAGATTGGACAAGTTTACTAAGATCTTTCCAATTCACTTCAGTGTTACACCTTGAGAGGACCCACATGATTATCTATACAAATCCCATGAGGTGATGCGGAACATGGGTATAGTTGAGACCAATAGGGTCGATTTTGTTGTATTTCATATGATGGATTCCGCCAAGAAATGGTGGAGGGACTCTGTGCTTACCAGACCAGCTGGGTCGCCTGCTTTTATTTGGGACCAGTTCTCTCAGCTCTTCCTAGAGAAGTTCCTCCCTATCACATTGAGAGAGGATTACCGTCGGCAGTTCGAGTTTCTCCAGTAGAGCAGTATGCCTCTTACTTAGTACGAGACTCATTTTGTGGATCTAGCCCATCATGCTCTTATGCTGCTTCCTATTGAGAGGGAGAGGGTGAGGAGGTTTATTAATGGAATCTCTCACCCTATCAGGCCTCAGATGGCCAAGGAGACTAGGGGCGAATTTCTTTTCAGACGACTGTTAATGTCGCCAGGAGGATCGAAATAGTTCTTGCACACGAGAGAGTGGAGGGGTATGATAAGAGGCCTCGCCATTCTGGTGGTTTCAGTGGTGGTCATCCAGAGGCAGAGGTACTTTTGGTAGGGGCCATCCTCCCAGGCCATTCCAAGCGGCACTTCAGGCATCCCACAATGCTTCAAGGAGTCTTGGTCCTTATGGGCCTCATTCTGTGCACCGTCAGCTCCTATCAGTGCACCTCCTATTCAGAGTTATCACTGTGGTTATCCGGTCCATTCGAATTAGTGTCAGTTTCAGCAGCCACAGGACCAGGATGGATGTTTAGAGTGTGGTGGTTTTGGAAAATCAGGAGGACCTGTCCGAGATTATTGGGCAGCACGCCACAACAGAGTTCTCATGCAATGATTCTGGCACTGATTTCACTAGCGCCCGCTCAGCCAACTAGAGGCAAGGGTCAGGCAGCCAGATGTTGAGATCGGGTCGTTAGAGGTGGAGGTAAGGCTGCTAGAGGTGGTGGCATCCACCTAGAGGCCAACCTAGGAATGTAGTTCAGAGTGGTGGGGCCCAGCCTTGATGTTATGCTTTCCCAGCCAGACTTGAGGCTGAGTCATATGACGTTGTTATCACAGGTATTGTTTCAGTTTTCCATAGAGATTCTTCAATTCTATTTGATCCGAGCTCTACTTATTCTTATGTGTCATCCTACTCTGCTTCATATCAGGTGGTGCCTCGTGATTCTTTGAGTGCTCCTGTGTATGTGTCCACACCTGTGGGAGATTCTATTGTTGTAGATCGTATTTATCATTTGTGTGTGGCTACTATTGGGAGTCTTGAGACTAGCGTATATCTTCTACTTCTCGATATGGTTGATTTTGATGCCATTTTGGGTATGGATTGGCGGTCACCTTATCATGCTATATTGGAATGTCATGCCACGATGGTGACCTTAGACTTGTAGGGTTGCCTCGATTAGAGTGGAGAGGGACTTCTATACATTCTACTAGCAGAGTTATCTCTTATGTGAAGGCTCGACATATGATTGAGAAGGACTGTCTAGCTTATTTGGCTTATGTCCGCGATTCTAGTGCAGAGGTTCCTTCCATGGATTCAGTACCAGTTGTTCAAGAGTTTCCAAAGGTGTTTCCTGCAGGCCTGCACGGGAAGCCACCTGATAGGGATTTTGGCTTCTGTATTGACTTGGCTCCAAGCACTCAGCCCATTTCTATTCCACCATACCATATGGCCCCGCCAAAGTTGAAAGAATTGAAGGAGAAGTTGCAAGTTATGCTTGATAAGGGCTTCATTAAACCTAGTTTCTTGCCCTGGGATACGCCTGTGTTGTTCGTGAAGAACAAAAATGGATCAATGAGGATTTACATAGATTACTGGTAGTTGAACAAATTCGCCATCAAGAACAAGTATCCATTATTGATGATTGATGACTTATTTGATCAGCTTCAGGGTGCCAGGGTGTTTTCGAATATTGGTTTGAGGTCTTTCTACCATCAGTTGAAGATTAGGGCATCTGATGTCCTTAAGACAACTTTTCGGACTCAATATGGGATGAGTTTCTAGTGATGTCATTTGGGATGACGAATGCCCCAGCGACATTTATGGATTTGATGAACCAGGTGTTAAAGCCCTATTTGGATTCCTTTGTGATTGTTATTGATGATATCTTGATCTATTCCCCCACTCGAGAGGAGAACAAGCAGCAACTTCATATTGTACTTTAAACTCTGAGACACAGCCAGTTATATGCGAAGTTTTCAAAGCGCAAGTTTTGGTTGGATTCATTCATTTTCTTGGGACATATCGTATGGGCAGAGGGCAATCAGGTGGATCCTAAGAAGATTGAGGTAGTTCAGAACTGGCCTAGACCCACTTCAGCCACGGATATCCGGAGTTTCTTGGGTTTGGCAGGTTATTAATATCGGTTTGTCTAGAGGTTCTCATCTATAGCATCCTTATTGACCAGGTTGACCCAGAAGGGTGCCCCTTTCAGAGGGTCAGACGAGTGTGAGAAAAGCTTTTAGAAGCTCAAGATTGTCTTGACTACAACGCCAGTGTTGGAGTTGCCCACAGGTTCAGGATCTTACATGGTATATCGTGATTTATCTCGTGTTGGGATCAGTGCAGTATTGATGCCGGATGGTAGAGTGATTACTTATGCGTCGCGGCAGCTGAAGGTTCATGAAAAGGATTGCCTTGTTCATGACTTAGAGTTGGCAGCCATTGTTCGTGCGTTGAAGATTTGGAGGCACTATCTTTACGGCGTGTCGTGTGAGGTTTTCACAGATCATCGGAGCTTGCAGTATTTGTTCAAGCAAAAGGATCTCAATTTGAGACAGAGGAAGTTGTGGGAGCTATTGAAAGACTATGAAATCACCATCTTGTATCATCCTGGGAAGGCCAATGTGGTGACCTACGCCTTGAGTAGAAAGGCATGAGTATGGGTAGCATTGCGTAAATTCCAGTCAGTGAGAGACCACTTGCATCAAATATTCAAGCTTTGGCCAATCAGTTTGTGGGTTGGATGTTTCAGAGCCTATTTGTGTTCTAGCTTGTACAGTCTCTCGGCCTTCCTTGTTTGAGCGCATCAAGGAGCGGTAATATGATGAACCTCATTTTCTTGTCCTTAGAGACACAATGTGGCACGGTGGTGCCAAGAATGTTACTATTGGAGATGATGGAGTTTTGAGGATGCAGGGTCGTGTTTGTGTGCCCAATGTAGATGGACTTAGTGAGTTGATTCTTGAGGAGGCCTACAGTTCCCAGTATTCTATTCATTTGGGTGCCGCCAAGATCTATCAGGACTTGCGGTAGCATTATTAGTGGAGGAGGATGAAGAAGGATATAGTTGCATATGTAGATCGATGTCTAAATTATCAACAAGTAAAGTGTGAGCATCATAGACTTGGTGGTTTGCTTCAGAAGATAGAGATTCCTGAGTGGAAGTGGGAGTGTATTACTATGGATTTTGTTGTTGGACTTCCACGGACTTAGAGGAAGTTCGGCGCGGTATGGGTTATTATGGATAGGTTGACCAAGTCAGCGCATTTCATTCATGTGGCAGTTATTTATTATTCAGAGCGGTTAGCTGAGATCTACATCCGCGAGATTGTTCACCTTTACACTGTGCCCATGTCTATCATTTTTTATCAAGGTACGCAGTTCACCTCGCACTTCTGGAGGGCAGTACAACGTGAGTTGGGCACGCAATTTGAGTTGAGCATAGCATTTCATCCTCAGACGGACGGACAACCCGAGCGCACTATTCAGATATTTGAGGATATGCTCCGCGCTTGTTTTATAGACTTCGGAGGTTCGTGGGATCAGTTCTTGGCACTTGCAGAGTTTGCCTACAACAACAACTACCAGTCAAGCATTTCGATGGCTCCCTATGAGGCATTATACGGCAGGCGATGCTGTTTTCCAATTGGATGGTTCCAAACGGGGGAGGCTTAGTTGTTGGGTACATATTTGGTACAAGATGCCTTGGATAAGGTTGAGATTATTCAGGATCGACTTGGCACAACTTAGTCCAGGAAGAAGAGTTATGCCGGCCGTTGAGTTCATGATGTTGCATTCATGGTCGAAGAGAGAGTATTGCTTCGGGTTTCACCCATGAAGGGTGTGATGAGGTTCGGAAAGAAGGGCAAGTTGAACCCTACGTACATCGGACCCTTTGAGATTCTGGAGAGAGTGGGTGAGGTTGCTTACAGGTTTGCGTTGCCACCTAGTTTATCGGCAGTCTATCCGGTGTTCCATGTGTCCATGCTGCAAAAGTATCATGGTGATCCGTCCCATGTGTTAGATTTCAGCTCAGTCCAATTGGACAAGGATTTGACTTACGATGAGGAGCCGATGGCTATTCTAGCCCGCCAGGTTCGGCAGTTGAGATCTAAGAGTTATCCTTCAGTTCGGGTGCAGTAGAGAGGTCATCCTGTCGAGGCATCTACTTGGGAGTCCGAGTCGGACATGTGGAGTAGGTATCCACACCTTTTTACCAGCCAAGGTACGTTTCTATGTCCGTTCGAGGATGAACGGTTGTTTTACAGGTGGAAAATGTGATGACCGGATAGGTCATCTAGAATTCTAAAACCTAATTCTATGTTTTGAAGCCTCTAATAGCTTCTTTAAGCCTTCCTCGATTTGCATGCGCAGTCCGGGTATTTTTTCGGAAGGCTTTTATGTTAAAAACTGATAATATATGATTTTTTCCTTTAAAATCTATTTGAGTTTACTTCGGGCAACGTCTTGAGAAAATGGATCCGGATCCGTGTTTTACGGTCCCGGTGGGTCTGTATCGTGTTTGGGACCCAGGCGTATGCCCAGAATCGAATTCAGAGGTCCCTAACTCGAGTTATTGATTTTTGTTGAAAATTAAAAGTTTATAGGTTTAATGATTTGAAAGAATTGACCGATATTTGAACTTATTGATACTGGATCCGTATTTTGGTTCCGAAACTAGGTATAGGTCCATTACTACATTTATGACTTGTCTGTCAAATTTTGTGAGAAACGGAGTTGGATTGACATGATTTGGACGTCCGTTGTTAAAATAGAAGTTCATAAGTTTTCTTGAAATTTTCATTTGAATTGGTGCCCGATTCATCGATCTAAGTGTTATTTTGGTTTTTTGATCACGCGAGTGAGTTCGTATCATATTTTTGGACTTGTGTGAACATTTGGTTTGGAGCCCTGAGGACTCAGGTGAGTTTCGGATAGGCTAGAATGATTTTAGACTTAGAAAATCTTATTTTTCTTCAGCTTCAGCTGTTATCTGGTTTCCTTCTTCACGATCGTGAAGTTACTCTCGCGATTGTGAAGAGTGAATTTGGTTGGGTGGGAGTTTCTTCATCACGAACGCGGAAGCTGGATTGCGAACGCGAAGCAGTGCAGGCATTACCGTTCGCAAACGCGGCCAGCCTCTCGCGAAAGCGTAGGCATGGGACCTGGGGGAGGGGAAGCTGATCAATACTCTTCGCGAACGCGGCACAAGGATCGCGAATGCGTAGGCTGGTGAGTGTAAGCCTTTACGAACACAACGGGTATCTGGCAAACGTGTAGGACATTTGAGCCACTACTTTACGATCGCGGCGGGCCCTTCGTGAATGCGAAAAAGGTCTGACGCCCAGATTTTAAAACATTTCAAAAACAAGATTTCTCACATTTTTCATAACCCTTCCATTAGAGCTCGGCCTAAGAGAGATTTTGAAGAGAAAACTCAATATCAATTCATAGGTTTGTACACTGTAACTCATTTCCTTCCATTTCTAACATCACCCAATAATTTCTATCCCTAATCTTTGTTCTTCCATGGTAAAAAAACTAGGGATTTAGGAAGAATTGAGGTTTTTTTGCAAATCAGGGATTTAGACCTCAATTTGAGGTCGGATTTCGAAACTAATTACATAATCGGACTCGGGGGTGAAAAGGTAAATAGATTTTGGTCCGAATCTCAGATTTTCACCAAGCAGGTCCGGGGTTGATTTTTGACTTTTAGGGAGGGGGGGGGGAGTTTGGAAACTCTAAATTTATGCATTGTAATTGATTCCTTTAGCAATATTTGATATTATTCAGTTAATTGTGGCTAGATACAAGTGGTTTGGAGGCAGATTCTAGGGGAAAGGCTCCGGTAGAGCCCTGAATTGACTGCGTAGTGAGGTAAGTATTGAGTTTAACCTTGACTTGAGGGAATTAGGAACCCTTGAACTATGTTCTATGTGAATTCCATGTGTTTTGGCGTATATGCAAGGTGGCGAGTGCTTATACACTGCTGAATTACTTGTTTTCCCTGATTTCCCGCTTTTTCTTAATTATCTCCTTCCCTGTCGGAAATGTTATCTGCTCTAAATGCCTTCCATGCTCATTTTCTACTTGTTAATTAGTGTTTTCTTCTGTTAATAATGTTAGATTCTTTCAAATTTTCATGATTCGCTGCTACTTCCATTAACTGACTTACTTGCACCTTCTAATTGTCATTTACCAGACTTGACTTGATGTGTAGTATTACCTATGTGAATTTTCATGTTGTACAATGTTTCCTTTTTTGGTTCATATTGGTATTTATTGATCATAAAGGTTCTTGTGATTTGAATTATTGATTTGACTGTACACATTGAATATTTGGTATTGATATGGTGGGATCGAGTTGCAGGCCGCAACAGGTGAAATAAGGATAGATTGATATGGTGGAATAAGGGTGAACTTGTATTGATACGGTGGGATCGGATTGCACGCCACGACAGATGGAATAAGGATGGATTGTTGCGGTGAAATAAGAGTGAATTATGATACTGATATTGTTATACGGTGGGACCAGATATACATTATTTATTGTTGATATTGTACGGTGAAATAAAGGAGGATTTTGTGTTGTACGGTGGGATCGGGTTGCATGCCGCAACAACCTATGTATTTCTATTTCCTTGAATTGTGTTGGTTTTCAGTATTTTCATTTGAAACTCTAAGGATTGGTTCTGAACGTCACTGGCTTATTTCTTGAAGTTGTAGCTATTATTTTCAGTTTACTGTCTTATTTCATTCCTTATTTCCTTTTTTGTCTTTATTATATATACTGTGTACATATTATAGTGTGAGTGACCTGCTTTAGCCTCGTCACTACTTCGTCAAGGTTAGGTTAGACTCATCACTTACAGAGTGCATGTGATCGGTCGTACTCATACTTCAATGTGCACTTCTTGTGCAGATTTTGGAGTCGGTCCTAGCAGAGGTTATTAGCGTGCTCGGATTGGACAGCTTATGGAGACTTGAGATACAGCTGCTCAGCGCCCGCAGCTCAGGAGTCCCCTTCCCTTTTTGTTTAGTTGTGTACTTTTCTTTTAGACAACTTCATATTATTTGAGACCCTTATTTGTATTATTCTAGTAGCTCGTGCTTGTAACAACGAGTCCAGGGTTGTATCATATATTTTAGTTGTTTTAGCTTCCGCACATAATTTTGGATTGTTATATTTGTTTCAGTCTTTCCTCATATTTAGTTTAAACTGTTGAAAGATGAATAAAATTTTTTAAGTGAAATATTAGGTGCCATCATGGTCCCAACGATGAGAATTCTAGGCTATGACACTTTGTTTGCAAATACATTTAGTTAGGAATTTCACTTTTAGCTATTCAAACATTAATCTCATCCAACTTAAAACCTTTAAGCGTCGGAGAGAGTATATCTTAGTAATTTAATATTTTACTTAATTATATCTTCATCATATTTATCGCGCCCGGATTTAAATCTTTATGTGGTATAAACACGTGAAAATTCTATTTAAATAATGGGTGCAGACATCAGAACTGTTTACTCTAATACCTTAGCTTGTCAACTTGTGTGACCACCACATCAAAAGCTTAAACTGTAAAAAGAAAATATTTTAGTTTATATAATTATTTTATGCCTTCAACAAAAATGGATGTTTTTGTACAAAACTACCAAGGGTCTATGTATAGTGCTTGAAAATTCCCTATGAATATGAAATAGTATATGATTTTTTTTTTATATATATGTGTGTGCGTGCGGAAAAAAAAAGTGCTAGTGGGTGCCTCAAGCTAAAGGAGGCGATAGTGATTTCATAATTCTAACCATCAAAGTTTGTGGTGGAGTGATAAATACTCCTCCGTTATTATGAGGTTTTGAGTTCAGGTCATGGTATGAAGTTGTCTTTAGTAAGGAGACGAATACACTAAGATGAGGTTTTGAAAAATCCGCGCTAGAAAACATGTCACATCAGTAAAAAGTCAAAGCGAAAATGTGACTTTTGAATTTCTGCCTTCTTAAATTATGAATTTTGTTACCAATATATAGGAAAAGTTACCTGTCATAGCTAAATCTAAGATCTACTTATGGATGATAACTATCTTTTATTTAACTGCTACAATTTATCCATTATAACTATACCAATACATAGAGTTATTTCACTGTATCAATACTTTCCCTCAACCCCCTCTCTTCTCCCTCAACTCTCTCTCATTTCTTTATCTCTTCGCCCTCGGCAAGGCCGCCGGTCATCTTCTCGCGGAGCTCTACCGGTGCCCAACCAAACAACTGCATCTTTCTCTCTCTCTCTCTCTCTCTCTCTCTCTCTCTCTCTCTCTCTCTCTCTCTCTCTCTCTCTCTCTCTCTCTCTCTCTCTCTCTCTCTCTCTCTCTCTCTCTCTCTCTCTCTCTCTCTCTCTCTCTCTCTCTCTCTCTCTCTCTCTCTCTCTCTCTCTCTCTCTCTCTCTCTCTCTCTCTCTCTCTCTCTCTCTCTCTCTCTCTCTCTCTCTCTCTCTCTCTCTCTCTCTCTCTCTCTCTCTCTCTCTCTCTCTCTCTCTCTCTCTCTCATTGCCATCTTTATCGTCAGATCCAGATCTGAAAATCACGAAGTTCGGATAGGCCAATTATCCCAGTGGTGAACCAATGGAGGGTTAAGATCGGAGGGATCACCAGATCTGGATCTAACGGAGATGCTGGAATCCATTGTACTTATTCTCCTTCTTTGTATCTCACATCTTAGTGTATTCGTTTGACTGAAAACTTATTCCTCCACCACTGCTTTTCTCGCCGAAAAAGAAAGTCACCTCTTTCACCTCTATTATCTTTCACGCTGGAAAATTGTTGTATAAATACATTGTATTTGGTTATAGATATAAAGTGTATTTTGTATTTTGGTCGGAGATCTAATGGGATTTGATTGTATTCTTCATTTTTAAATACAGTGTATTTTTTATTCTCGACAAAGATTTGACCGGATTTGATTGTATTCTTCATTTTTTGGTATAAATACAGTGTATTTTTAAATATTTGAATGCATCTTTCATTATTTTAGTGTAAATACATTGGTATTTTGTATTTTAACAGAGATGCGACATGGTTTAATTGTATTCTTCCTTCTTTAATACAGTGTATTTTGTATGGAGATTTGACTGGATTTGATTCTATATATCCTTTATTTCATCATTTTTTAGTGAATCATTCAAATACAGTCGAATACGTTCAATTTTGCGACATCAAATAAGATTGGATACAACTGAACATTGCATTCAAATACACTCAAATAAACGCGAAAAAAATAAAAAGCTCAACCAAATACACTCAAATATAGCGCATTGTCAAAAACTAGCTAAGAAATATAAATACATAAAATATATAGTTACAGATCGTTAAAAGCCTTAAAAGGTAGTTATTTCTGAATGTTCCCCTAATATATATAGCCCAAAATTGAGAATGACATAAAATTTCACTTTTCAAATACTTAAATTAATTTGTACAACCCGAATTTGGCACATTATGCTGCTACGTGAAGATCGGAGAATAGAGGAAGGGGCTGGTAGGGCGATCCGGTGCCCTAAGCTTCCACCATGAGCGGAGTTAGGGGAAGGGTCAGACCACAAGGATCTATTGTACGCAATTTTACCCTGTATTTCTGCAAAAGGTTGTGCACTAAGCTCTCGCTATGCGCGGAATCCAGGGAAGGTCCTGACCATAAGGGTCTAATGTACGCAACCTTACCCTATATTTCTACAAGAGACTATTTCCACAGCTCAAACACGTAACTTTATGGTCACATGACAATAACTTTACCAGTTACGCTAAGGCTGCGTAGAAAGAGACAGGAAGAGGAGGGGAGAAAAGAGGTTAAGTTTATATGAAGTTCTAGTCTAGGAAATGAATTTACAGAATCGTGAATCAATTTACTGGATAAAAGGGACACAGTAAATTGAAAGAAAAATAAAACATGAACAAGGAGGAAAGATAGAAGAATTAAGTGGATAAACTTACAGATGGAAATTAAGCTAATTTGTGCTGGAATACTCAGACAAGAGTTCATCCAATAAATCAGTTCCCAAATCTTCAAATATGAATACAATATTATCTTCCTTATTTACTTGTTTCCTTTTTCCTTTCTTTCTTAAAACAGTAGTAGTACTACTATTACTATTTCTCTTTTTGTGTTTCTCCTTTAAGGCTGCTGCTGGTGACAATCCATTTTTCAAGAAATTGCATTCTGTTTCTTGTAGCATTTTGCTAACTCTTTCAACAGGAAAATTTAGGCAAGTTGATGGACCTCTCATTGACAAAGCAACTTGGTCATAAGCCATTGCTGCTTCTTCTGCACTATTGAAAGTCCCAAGCCAAACCCTAATTCCATTTCTTGTTGAATCCCTAATTTCGGCTGCATATTTTCCCCATGGCCTTGTTCTAACACCTATATAGTGTTTTTCGGCCTTTCGGGGTCGTTTTGGGCTGAAGTCATTTTTCTTTTCCTTCGAGGAAGTTTCACTCGAGGAAGTATCTTCGAGTGATGATAATTTAACCTCAAGTTCCTCAACGATGCAAATATTTGAAGCTTGTTTTTTGTCTTGAATCTTCAAATCCATTGTTTTTTAGGAGCTTTAAGCTATTCTTTGATCTCTTTGTGCTGGATATTTACCAGATATATTAAAGAATATGAGTGGAGATACTATATATATGTGTCTCTCATGATTACCAACCTAAAAGGGAAGTGTGCATTTGTAAAACTTAATAAATGAAAAAAAAGAATGTTATAATGGGAGAGGCAATTATTGGATTAAACAAGTGAGCAAGTTGGGGGAAGATTATTTGACAAGTTGGGATGATGCAATGGCAAAAGTACAATTAGATTGAGGAGCTTTAGGGGTATGTTGTCCACAAGCAAGATCATGAAAAAGATTTGTAATTGGTCCATTTATTAATTGAAAAAACGTATTCGCACTCTATGCATGCACCTCTCCTTTTATGGTTCAACAGTTTAACCTCAAAAAAAATAAAAAATAAAAAAAAAATTTGAAAGATATAGTGTATCTAGTTTGACAAGTGATTTTGACTTTTTTGCTGCCGATAATTACACATGAAAGTCAAAATAGTATTGAAATGTTCTTGAAAAATAATGTCATTCTTTCATCTGAATGGCACTTATAAGCACCGGAGGCGTAGGCACAAAATTAATATTATGTTAAAGATTGATATTTTTTAGGTAGAAAAGAAACAAGAAAGAGACTTTTCAGCAAACTTTAGCTAAATTGTATGTATTATTTATTATATGCTCCTACTCTTTAATTATAACATCACAAATATATATAATATATTTGTACATCGATCAACATGTCTATCAAAACCCAGCTGTGGTGCCATTGCCATTACATGAACTGGCTCTTTATGTCCCCAATTTTCATTTTCCCCCTAATTATATTTATATTATTTAGAAATGTGAACAGTTAAACACTTAAATATTTTGCTTAAGCTCCAAACACTAACACTATAGTTCACTAGAAGATTCAATGCTGAAAACAAATATATGTGTTGAAATTCATTAAAATTGCAATAAATATTAAATATGGACGTATAGTTTAAGAATATAATGAATTCGCTGCTAAATACTTTAAAGATTGAACCATAAAACTTAAATCTTGAATTTACCTATGTATATCGCCAACTAGTTATTGTATTGGTAGAAAATAAATAACACACGTAAAATTATATGTGCCTGACAGGGCATGATACGTTGATCATTAAGAATAAGACAACTGGAATGTTACAATTAAAAGATGCACAAGTCACAAGAGGTACGGACAAATCACTCACGAGATAAAAGGACGCAGTTGCTCGAGCCTAAATTATTCAATGAAGAGACACAGACAGAATGAATCAAGACAGTAAAAAGGAAAAATTCACGAACCTCCAATTAATGAGGAGGGAGAATCGGAATCGTTACAGAATCTTCATGAACAGTTACGATTGTCAATTATAACGATTCATTAATGTCATTAATTCTCATAATGACTCAGACATAAAAGGAAGGAAATGTTATCTTTGTAAAACCCTATATAAGAGAAGAGAATTTCACTTGTAAAGACACGTTTTGATTCTTATTGGAATACTATTACATTCTTTTGCTTTTAATCGATTATTTCTATATTTCTTGTCACGTTTATTTCCTTTCATATAATTGAGAAAGTACGAAATTTCTTGGTTATTAGTAACCCGAGTTCTTCTAAAAATAGGCTTTGACCGAGAATCTTATTTTTTGGTTAAACAAATTGGTTCCATTACTGGTAACCTGAGAATCTTCTTACTTTCCAAATCTTTCTCTCTCACAAACAAATCATGTCAAATGTCAATGACAACAACCAACAGGTAGAAGGAACTCAAATTCCATCACCTCAGGGATCTCCACGCACTTCTCAGGAAGGATCACCTGAAAGATCTGATACTCACACGAATGAACAACATGGAGATTAGCAGACTGTTGAGCAAGATGTTGTAAAACAGTTGATCTCTAAACACATGAATAATTCTCTCCAAGCTTTCGTGAGAGGCTGTCAACTGTACCACCAACTCTTCCCCCAAATAATACTGCAACTGTGGAAATTTCACGCTCAGGGCTTACTAATTCAGGAAGCGGGGAAACTCCCAATGAGTCACGTGATAGGAGACCAGGTACATCAAATAATTCTGATTTACAAACTTTACTACTAACTTTGCAGAAACAGGTGAAAGAACAAAACGAATGCATCGAGCAAATACCTGATGTACCACCTGTGATTAAGGGAGTGGATATCGATAAATATTCGCAACAACCCTGGAAACCAAGCGCGACTCCATTTCCCATTCCCAAGAAGTTCAAAATGCCTAACATCCCAAAATATGATGGAACAACCGATCCATGTGACCATGTCACTGCATTCACCATAGGAGTAAAAGGCAATGATTTAACCAAGCAGGAAATTGAATCACTGTTGGTCAAAAAGTTTGGAGAAACACTCACGAAAGGGGAGTTAACATACTCTTTTACCTAAAAATTCTATTGACTCTTTCGTTGAGCTTGCAGATTTATTTATAAAAGCACACTCGGGAGCTCAAAAAGTTGAAAAAATAATGGAAGATATCTTTAAAGTGAAGCAAGGAGATACAAAATTGCTCAGAGAATTTGTAGATGGATTTCAACGTGAAAAGATGATGCTACCAACAGTACCTGATAACTGGGCAGCCATGGCATTCGCAAGGAATCTAAACAAAAAAATTTCAGAAGCCACGAGAAGGCTCAAATAAAGCTTATGAGAATTCCCTGCCACAACATGGAATGATGTTTATAACAGGTATATTACCAAAATGCGGATTGAAGAAGGCATCGTTGCTTAGTCAAAGGTTTGTGAGAGAACAGGATCGAGGCGGTCGGAATCTGAAAAGAGGTCCGGTAAAAATAGATTGACGAAAAGAGATTCAGGTTCACCAGAATCTAGGTTCAAAAAAGATCGAGGTGTACGTGATAGGGATACCAACGCAAATGCAAGGATTGGAAGACTATGTTTCAATATTAGCACTTCTGAATTGGTAGCTGTTTTAAGGAGTATGGGAGATAAGGTGTGATGGCCAAAGGAAATGAGATCATACCCAAACAGAAGAAATCCAGATTTCTGGTGCGAGTTTCATAATGACCATGGCAATAAAACATCATATTATAGACTGTTACAATGTGAAGTAGAACATTTGTTGAAGCAGGGATACTTGACAGACATGTTCAGCGAGAAAGGTAAACAGTCTTACATGAAAAATAATAAACCTCCAAAACCTCCATATCCAAAGAGAACAGTGAATGTGATAAGCGGGGGAGAAGAAGTCAACAACGTAACATACACAGATATGAAAAAGACGGCGAAATTCGCAGTAACCCACGGAAAGCGAGTTCGTCAAACCTTGGAAGAAGATAGCATAACATTTGAGGATGCAGGTGCGGATGGCTTGATGATTCCTCAAAATGATGCACTGGTAATATCTTTACTTATACATGATATTAATGTAAAACGAGTCTTGATCGATCCAGGTAGCTCCATGAATATTATCTTATTGCGAGTGGTGAATAAAATGCAAATTGGCGACCAGATGATACCAAAAGCACGTTCCTTATCTGGATTCAATAATTCAATCGTTATTAGGAAGGGGGAAATAATGTTAACTACATTCGCAGAAGGAGTCATCAAAGAGATGAAATTTCAAGTAATAGACACGGGCATGGCATATAATGTGATTCTTGGGAGGACATGGATTCATGACATGGATGTTGTGCCGTCTACATTGTATCAAGTTATTAAGTTCCCTTCAAAATGGGGAATCCAACAAATTCGAGGGGATCAACAAACTTCTAGGAATATCAATTCAGTGGTGCAGTCACACAAGGTAAGCATTGATACAAATGAGGATTTCGTGGAAGACGTGGTAAATCAAATCTCATCTGAAAATATATCAAAGAAATCCGATATGGATTCGAGATCGGATGTAATTCAAGAACCAGAGGAGAATGAAAACATCAAAACAACAATTGAAGAGATCGAAGCTGTTGTGCTATTCGAACAATGGCCAGATCAAAAAGTTTATATTGGAGTAAAGCTGAGCCCAGGAATGAGAGGTAAGTATTTGAATTTTAAAAGCTAACATAGATTGTTTTGCTTGGTCGCATTCGGATAAAAGAGGTATACCTCCAGAGGTGATGACTCATAAATTGAATGAAGATCCATCATACGTACCTATCAATCAAAAGAAGAGGAAGCAAGGTTTATTCAAAAATCAAGTGATTCATGATGAGGTACAAAAACTCTTACAGATCGGTTCAATATGTGAGGTAAAATATCCTAATTGGTTAGCTAATACTGTGGTAGTTCCAAAAAAATGGTGAATGGCGAGTTTGTGTAGATTATACTGATCTAAATAAAGCTTGTACAAAGGATTCATTCCATTTACTGCATATAGATCAATTGATTGATTCTACCGCAGGTCATGAGCTATTGAGTTTTTTAGATGCGTATTCAGGTTATAATAAAATAAAAATGGATCCTTTAGATGAAGAAAAAACTTCATTTATTATAGACAGGGGGACTTATTGTTACAAAGCCATCCCATTTTGTTTGAAAAACGCTGGAGCCACATATCAAAGGTTGGTGACTAAGATGATTCAAGAACACTTGGGAAAGACTATGGAAGTATATATTGATGATATGCTAGTCAAATCTGCATGAGCGAAAGATCATTTTCAAAATCTTTCAAATACCTTCGAGATCCTCCGCAGCTATAATATGAAACTGAACCCAGAAAAGTGTGCCTTAGGTGTAGCTTCAGGTAAGTTCTTAGGTTTTCTTGTATCTAATAGAGGTATTGAAGTAAACCCTGCACAGATCAAAACTATTGAATAAATTCCAGATATACTCACGAGCAAAAAAGAGGTACAAAGATTGACAGGTAGGATAGCAGCTCTGGGAAGATTTATTTCTAAGTCTTCAGAGAAAAGCTTCAAATTTTTTTCAGTGCTAAAAAAGCAAAATCAGTTCGAATGGACTGAAGAATGCCAATATGCCCTCAAAAATTTGAAGGCATACTTGTCAAATCCTCCTTTGCTGGCTAAACCAAAAGATGGCGAGAGGCTGTTCATTTACCTCACAGTTTCAAAAATGGTTGTAAGTGCAATTTTGATATGAGAAGACAAAGGTAAACAATCTCCAATTTATTATGTCAGTAAATCTTTGTTGGATGCTGAGATTAGATATCCTCGTTTAGAAAAACTCACTTTAGCATTAGTTATGGAATCTAGAAAGTTGAGACTATACTTTCAATGTCACCCTATTTCCGTAATAACTGCATATCCTTTAAGGAATATTTTGCATAAACAAGAATTGTCAGGTAGATTAGCCAAGTGGGCAATAGAACTCAGTGAGTATGATATCATGTACCAACATAGAACTACAATAAAATCACAAGTTTTAGCAGATTTTAGCACAAAAATAGTTCATGAAGTAAAAAAGGAATTACAAATATTGACCGGATTTAGTCCAAGTACATGGACTCTATTTATTGATGGCTCCTAAAATATTGAAGGAGTAGGTTTGGGTATTGTTTAAATACCACCTTCAGGAGAAAGTATAAGACAAGCAATTTTTACCCTATTACTAACAATAAAGCAGAGTACGAAGTTGTAATTGCAGGGTTAGAACTAGCACGAGAACTCTCCATAGAGCAAATCGTGATTAAAAGTGATTCTCAGCTGGTAGTCAATCAGATGCAGGGGACTTACATAGCTAGAGAGGCACGGATGCAACAATATTTGGAAAAGACACAAGAATTGATAAGGCAATTCCAATCATGGAAGATTGTGCAAATACCCATGGAAGAAAATGCAGAAGCAGATGCACTAGCTAATCTTACATCAGTTGCGGAACTAACAAGTTCAGAAAATGCTATTGTAATACATTTATTTCATTCATCACTAGACCAGGATAAAAATGAGGTAAGTTTTAATAATCTGACTTGGGATTGAGAAACGAGCTTGTTAATCTTTTGGAGTATGGAACCGTACCTGAAAGCAAAAAGAGTATCAGTCGCTCGACGAAAAGTTGCTCGTTACTATTTATTCGAGGAAATCTATATTGAAAATGTTCGGTAGACCTTTAGCAAGATGCCTTGGACCTTCTCAAACAAAATATGTGATGAAAGAAGTACATGAGGGGCATTGTGGAAATCACGCAGGAGGTAGATCTTTGGTAAAAACTCTAATTGGAGCAGGATACTACTGGCCTAAAATGGAGGAAGATGCAGAAAGTGTGATAGATGACAATGATATGGCAATAACATGCATCGCCCAGCAGAACTATTACATAGGGTTATTTCCCCATGGCCATTCATGAAGTGGGGAATGGATATCGTGGGTCCTTTACCACAAGCTAAAGGAAATGTACGATTTTTGTTAGTATTAATAGATTATTTTTCCAAATGGGTAGAGGCAGGAGATTTCAAACAGGTGCGAGAAAAGAAAGTTATGGATTTTATTTGGCGGAATGTTATATGCCGATTCAGAGTGCCAAAAGAAATCGTATGTGATAATGGCCCACAATTTATAGTCTCGAAAGTCACAGAATTTTTTCAAAGTTGGCAAACCAAATGAATAACTTCCTCACCTTATCATCCCATGGAAAATGGACAAGCTGAGTCAACAAACAAGATTATTATTAATAATTTGAAGAAAAGATTAGAAGAATCAAAAGGCAATTGCCCCGAGGTGTTACCAGGGGTATTATGGGCTTATCGAACAACAACAAAGACATGCACGGGAGAAACACCATTTTTACTTGTTTATGGTTCAGATGCCTTAATCCTAGTTGAAATAGGAGAGACAAGTACGAGATTCACACAAGCACGGAAGAATCAAATGATGAAGAGCTAAGAACGAACTTGGATTTACTCGAGTAAGGAAGAGAAGCAACTCTAATAAGGACGGCATCATAGAAGCAAATCATTGAACAATACTACAACAGAAAGGCTCATCTCAGATACTTCATGATTGGAGAATTCGTTCTCAAAAAGGTTTTTCAAGCAACAAAAACAGCCGGAGCAGGAAAGTTAAACCCAAATTGGGAAGGTCTTTATAAAGTTTGAGGTATCGCTGGGAAATGTGCTTATGAGTTAAAAACTATGGACGGAAAGGTGTTACCTTTGAATTGGAATGCTGATCATCTGAAGAAATATCTAAGCAAAGGAAATACCCACAGTCAGGTATCACTTAACTATGATTTTGTTTTGTTCAGTTAAATTATACTAATAATTTTAGATGATAGGCAAAAAGATAGCCGCACCAAATGATGATATTAGACCTGAAAGACATGCGGGATACAAAATTATTCCCGGTCTAGGGTTATAACCTTTCTGTTGAAAATAAAAAGGGTTAAGCAGTCATCATTTAAAAATATACCTCCGAGTCCCGTATGTATTTTCCTTTTCAGGAAATGGACCACATGGAAGGAATAATCAAGTGCTCGAGATTTCATACTTCATAGCTCTAACACTTGGGGGACTATAGAAGACAAAGAAGACTGAACGTCAAAATAGACTAAGGAAGACTAAAAGAGTCAGAATTCGAGTCAAGCCTGGATCAACCCAAAAATCAAAAGTCAAGAGCTAATCAAGAGCCAAAACACAAGCTTGATTCAAAAACCTTTGTAATAAGCTTTGATAAAGTGTAAACTCGCGGATCAAAATTATAAGATCATATGAGTACTTAGGTTAAGGGCAAAGATTAGTCATGGGTTGCAATATATACCCTAAAATTTTGTGAAATCTGTTATAAGCAAAAGAGTTATGAAAGAGTTGTAGATTTTGTACAAAAATTTACTTGAATACATGTAAAGTGTTATATAATTTAAAAGTTCAAAATACAAAACTTCCTCAAATTATTCAAGAAATCTCTTCGAAATATGTATTTTCCTACTTCTTTCATATACTTACACCAATATGAAGTTGAGGTGTATTCTTCATTAATGTTGTTTATAAAATAACCCTCGTTCATAAAAATTCGTGTCTATACCAAAATCACGAAATACTAAAGCATTTTTAAATGCAAGTTAAAGAGTAAAACAGAAACTCAAATGAAATATTATATATTAAACCTGGCTAAAACTAAGTATAAACTTAGTTAAAACCAAGGTATTTGATAATAAACCCAAAAAGGGACCAGGGGTAAAAACTTGCCAACCATTCTAAAAAAAAAAAAAGAACAAACTTCCCAACAAAAGTTCAAGAAACAAACCAAGTTTTAAAAGAACACTATGGGGCAGAATCCAATATGGCATCATCAGCAGCGGGAGAAGATTCAATTTGGGAAGAAGAGGCTTGAACACCAGCTTCACTAGGAGTAAGTTCATCACCTTCAGGAACGCCGACTTTAGGTGAGGAAAAATTCTGAATTTTCTGAGTTTATTCAATAGTTTCCTTAGATTTTGCAATCTCAACTGTCAAGTCAAAGCCTTCCTTGCTAGCCTCCATCAAAGTCTCGAGGCGCATATTTAGAAAAGCCCAGCTTACATCGAGAGTTGATTTATCTTCAAGGGCCTCGTAATCCTTCTCTCATTGCTCAATTTTAGCCCTCAACTCTTCTCTTTCAGTTAAAGAAGCATCATAAGAAGCCTTCAAAGGGGAGAGTGATCCCTCCAAGAACTGGACCTTATCAGAAGATGCACGGAGGCCCTCTTGAGCCTGAGTTAGTGTTTGAACAAGCTCCCAGGCATAGGTCTCCTTCTGATTAAGGATTTCTTTCAAACCCCTAATTTCTTTGGTAGCTTTAGAAAGTTGCTCTCCAAATGAAGACTCAAGGATGTCTTTGTCCTTGCCAACATGACTGGAAGAGGCTTTTTCAATTGCCAATTCTACTGCCATCACTCTTAGTTGTTGTTCCAAAGCGCACTTCTCCTCATCTAAAACTTCTTTTTCCAACTGAAGACCCTCGTATTGTTCCTTCTAGTTGTTCACCTCCGTACGATAATCATTGACTAGCTACTCAGTATAGATAATTCTCTTCATAAGCTCCGTGTCTATCAAGTTGATCTACAAAAGAAAAGAAAGAAGTGATTATCGAAAAAATATGAAAAAAACATCACGGGGAAAATAAAGGAAAAACTGAGGCTTGTACCTTCAAAGATGAATGGACAAAGCTAAAGGGAGATCATGCAAGGCCAAAGTAATGAAAATGATATATGCAGAGTACATGCATGGGATATGGAAAGAGAGAAATAGCAGAATATTTGAAGAGAAAACAAGGATTGCATATCAAATAGCAAGAGAAGTGGCATGTGTTTGCAATATTAGAGGTCAAGGGGTAGTGAGGGCAAAAATGCAGCAGCTTATATTTTGAAGACAATGTAGCAACTAACCAAGTTTACTTGTATAATGTCTTTTATGTACTTCTTATAACATAGTTATAGAGTTAGCTATGTTTAAGGATTAAGCAAGTCGAGAATGACTTTGCTGTTTTGTAATAATTTCATTGGTGATTAATGAAAAATATTATTACCAAAAAAAAGATGAATGAACAATATCATTCATCCACATCAAGGAACTGTGGCTTTCCAACTTCTACTTCTCAACTGGGCCAAGTAAAGGTTTTAGCCATACGTCAGCTTGACCAGATTTTTTCAAAAGATTATCATCCTCGGGGACTTCAATGGTAACCTTTTTTCATCATCATATTGCTACTGGAAGTACCAACTTCAACATAAGAAGTGGTAGCAATAGGGATAGTTCAGGAAGTGAAAACATCCACGGGAGGAGCAGTAGCAGCAACAACAAGAGCGGAAATATGAGAATCAATAGGAACTGACACTGGAAAAGAGGCAAGGGGTACTTCTTCGGAAACAGGACCAAACTCTTCAATATCAAAGCCACGGGAAAATAATTGATCGGTAGAGTCACGAGGGACAACATTCATTTCTTCATCAGAACTCACTAAAGTAGCGCTTTCAGGCTCATTCAAAGGAACTGAACTTGGAGGTGGGGTGGCTTCATCATCTGAAATAACGCGCCTCATAGCCGGAGGCCTGCCCACTAAGGAACCCTCTTCTCGTTCCTCTTCACCCTCAGAGCCACGAGCTCCCTATGCTTTTCACTTTGATGAAGAACTTAAAATCATCTCTTGAGTAAAGGACAAAGAGAGTCTTGATGAAGTAATAGATGCGGGACTGACACCTCGAATGGGAAACCCTAGCAAAAGGAAAAAGTTAGTAACCTTCGAGTAAATACAAAGGAAATGAGGAAAATTAAAGAGAAGGATACCATAAGTCTTGACTTTCCGTCCCAACCTATGAGAAAGGTATTTCCAAGATCTTCCTTCCATAGGAGCAACTGATAGCAATTTCTCTACCCAAGCACGAAAATTTGGTATTTCTTCAAAAACTTCCATGGTTGCTAAAAAGAGAAAAAACAGCCACGAGATCGTAAGTTTTTTTTTCTTCCCTCATAAAAGAAGAAGATAGATATTTAAATGGAAAAAAACTTACGTGCAAAATTTCACTTTTCTGGAAAAGGCATGTTCTTCTCACCCACCAAACCACTTGTGGGAGCAGCAACGAAACGGGCGTACCAGCCACGATCTCTATCATCTTCAAGGCTAACCAAAACCATTTTTCTTCTGGCCACGAGAGTAAAGACCCCAGAACGAAACAGCTTAGGGGAATAAAGTTGAAGCAAGTGTTGAAATGTGAAGGGTAAGGAGGCCAAATTGGATAAGTATCGTAGACATGCAATAGTTCTCAATACAATAGGACCAATCGGTCCTAAGCAAACATTAAAGAAACAACAAAATTCTACGATCGCTGGGTCAATAGGTGGTTTGAAACTTAAGGTAAAAGGATATGTGTAAATAAAAGAGTAACCAGCCTGGTACGAAGTTATCCTTTGGTTTTAACCAGGAACTAAAACTGGAAAATCAGATTTTCAGTGGTATTCTCTACACACAAGAGAAATCAAGCCAGTAGTAATCTGGGAAGGATAGACATCAGCACGATCATGGGAAGTCATAGAAGTAACTTGGTTCCTAATCGGTTCACGACCAGTAGAGAAAGAAAATTCTTGAGGAACGATTTCATCAACCGTTGGTTCTCGAGTGAGTTCACTTGATTCCCTATTTCTGGCAGAAGATCTATGGGTTGAAGAAGCCCTAGTCCTAGAAGAAGAAGGGGTAACAATGTTGGTTTGGGAAGCAGAACTACAAATATAAACATATCCTAAACTACGTAATCTACCACCTTTTCTACTCCTAATAGGAATAGTTGAAGGGGGAAGTTCATCAACAATTACTACTCTGTGAGGATCGGGGTTTGATGAAGACATGGTTATACAAGAAAATAGTATAAGCTGAAGAACAAGGACGATTAAAGAAGAAGAACACTGTAGATTGAATGTATCGTGAGATTAAAGGCGCATGAGGTATTTATAAGAAGAATCAATCGTCATGCAAAAGTTTGTCATGATGGAAACGTCATAATGAAACAGTCACTTCGTGACTGTCACTGCCGCAAGAAAGCCCTAAAAATCGCTGAGGAGTCGTAGACCCAATCGACGAAGACCACGTGGCACATGCATTAAATGGAAGTGACATGCGATGCGTTGGTTCTAAAGAAGATGCAATGCTACATGGAAAACGGCGGTAAAAAATTTCCGCCATAAATACGTACCATTTCCCAAATATTCAATTGCAGAATATTCGGCAAGTGGGGCGACTATCTGTATTGGTAGAAAATAAATAATATACGTAGAATTATATGTGGCTGACAAGGCATGATACATGGATCACTAAGATGATGACAACTGGAATGTTACAATTAAAATATGCACAAGTCACAAGAGGTATGAACAAATCACTCACGAGATAAAATGACGTAGTTGCTCGAGCCTAAATTGTTCAATGAAGACCACATACAGAATGAATCAAGACAGTAAAAAGAGAAGATTCACGAACCTCCAATTAATAGTGAAGGAGAATCAGAATCGTTACAGAATCTTTATGAACAATTACGATTGTCAATTATAACGGTTCATTAATGTTATTAATGCTCATAATGACTCAGACATAAAACGAAGGAAACTTTATATTTGTAAAATCCTATATAAGAGAAGAGAATTTCACTTGTAAAGACATGTTCTGATTCTTATTGAAAGTCTATTACTTTCTTTTACTTTTAATCGATTATTTCTATATTTTTTGTCACGTTTATTTCCTTTCATATAATTAAGAAAGTACGAAATTTCTTAGTTATCAGTAACCTGAATTTTTAAAAAAATAAGCTTCGACCGAAAATCTTATTTTTCGGTTAAACAATTATGTCACTGTCGTTACAAGAATATCTAGTATTACAGTTGAAACAGTTTATTATTGTTAAGTTCATGAACCAGATATTTTGTGATTGTTTTATGTTCTCTCTATATATATATGTTCACACACTCCAATTAAGACATCTGGGTAAATAAAAACATTAACTCAAGTGTGCATATCTTTCTATTTCCGTTATGACTTTTGACATTTTAATTATTAGTTTGTCCTTTCGTTATCGATTAAAAGTTAGGAAAAAATTTAATAATATTATTACAAGGAAACATCGGGGACCTCACATCTGGGTTTTGTCTTTTTCCGTCGGCTGGAAACCCCACTTAGAATAAACATACATTAAAATGGATAAGCTACAATTAGCTTCTGATTTTCTTCTCTTTTTCTCTCTCGTTGCTATTTTTTATAAATATAATTTTTATATTGAGCAAAAGAGACAACGAGAATTAAAACATCGTAAGCCATGATTGATTTTTCGTAGTCTTTTTTAGCTGGTCATCCTCATTTTTTTTTTTTTGGGTTCTCCTCATCTTATGTTATAGTAGTCTTTTTAGCTGGTCATCCTCACTTTTTTTTTTTTGGGTTCTCTTCATCTTATGTTGGTAACGATATAATTTTTTCTAAACTATTAGAGACGATCGCCTATAATAATTAATCTATCAATGTAATATTATAGAGACGTTCAACATTACATGCTGAAAAGTTTTAAAGTAGCTAGTCGAGTGAACGAAGGCGCTATAAGTGATGGTGAATACTTTTCCCCTTCTAATGCTGACAAAGTACGGGGTTAAAAGTATCTTTGCATTCTAAGGAGGTAATGATATAATTTGAGAGTTGTGCTGGAGCTTTTTTATTACACCTATAACATTAAAAGCGTAGTGTACTAATTAATTACACGATTAACACCTTTTTGTGTAGGGTTTTACATTTACGTCCTTTTTCCGAACAAAATCATAACCTCAAAAGATAGCTAATGTTGAAAGACTGGCTAAACCTGGAAAAGTGGACAAATGGAAAAAGACAATATGCCAAAATTATTCACTGTAATCGTATTAATTAGTTGTGCACTAATTACCTATGGAACAAATTTAAATGCATGTATAGTGGGTTGATGTAAATCCTCTCTAGAAGACATTAATTACAGAGAAATAGCTAATCTATACCATAATTTTATCGGAATTTACTTATAGTTATGCCTTTTATCAGGTGACTTAACTGTACATGACAATATAATGTATAATTCTTGAGATGAACAAAACTAAAATTATATTTTAGTATGGAAATACATTATACACAAATGTAGTTACTATAAGAATGGATCTGCAAACAGGCAGATCTGGTGCTTCATTTTGATGTGACAAAAAGATGAGGAGATTTTTACCTCCCTATACTATATATGAAACTTAATTACCCTTTTTAATCAAGTTTTAACTTAATTACATGATTATGTACAGTTTATTAATTATATACAAATTAATTTTAAATGAATATCCCTTGATTGTAGTCTTTTAATTTAGTAAATACTTAAAAATCCTCACAATTTCTTAATTACCCAAACAAACCCCAATCTTTCTAAAGGATTTTCTTTTTTGTCTCTTTGAACTCAACTCTCTTTCTACGCCGATTTCTATAAGATTTTTCTTCTAAAGCTCATAATTTTCTCTAATAGTGGCGAAAAAAGGGATTAATTTTTATTGATTTAAATTTTGCCATGACTGGAGTTTGGAGCTTTTCCGGGCTTCCCCTTTTCTTGTTGGTGTTCCAATGGCGGGCTAGCAGCAGATGTATATCAATTATTTGATTGTATTGTTCGAATTGAAATTGTCAATTAATAAATTTTAAAGGTGTTTGACTCTCCACCATTGACAACCATTAAAACGTTTCGAAACTTTGAATTTGAATTCGGATTTTCAAAAAAATTTGTTTGTTTGGATTGTGTGTTATTGCAAACGATTGGGAATATTTTTTGGAGTTTATATCTCGGTTTTGAGGATATTTGGTGAAAACTAGATTTAATTTGGCTGGATTTTCAGATTGAAGTTTGAAGAAGAAGCAGAAAAACACACCACATACAAAATATGTACTAATTATATACAAAACACATATTGTATAAAATCTATATAAAAGTTGTATTTAAGTTGTATGATATTTTAGTTGTATTTAATTGGGTAAGAATGATGTATGAAAGTTGTAGATAAGTTGTCAATAAATTGTATATTGTATAATTAGTTGTTTGAAATATATTTTTAGTATGTATGTAGTTGTAGATATATCAAATTCTATATTAAATTTGTATAAAATTTATTTTTATTTCGTTTGTTGTTGTACCATACATTATTCTTTTCTTAAAATAGGCAATTATGGAAATAGAGAGAGAAGAGTTGCGCTAATTATGGCTTAAAATAGGTAACACGCAACTGAAAGGAGTCTTATTTAGATGGAAAGATAATTTGAACTCCGTTCCCTTCAGTTATGCCATTTTTCAAGCAAAGAATCTCCTAATTTAAGGCACTAATAATGGATTGTATACAAATTGTAAAAACTTGTCTAGGGTATATTAAACTTGAACAATTTTAATAAATAAGTTTCAAATATTGTATAGGAAGAAAAAAATCCCAAAAATTAGAAACTGTCAAAATGGGCTAGCCCAACCTAGTTCAAGCCGTATGGGTCATGAAATTTGATGGGTTAGGATGGGTCGGTCCCACTTTCAAAAGAGCCTTAAAATAAACAACTCAACCTAGCCCTAAGCGGCCTCGAGATAGGACAGGCTAGCCATTTATCTTTTTCGATCTTTTTTTGTTGTTATAAGATTTCCTAATCTATATTCGAACCTAAAATTCTGCGAGATTTATTTATATTTATAATGTATGATGATGTGTAAGTAAATTAAATTGTAATGGCATAAAGATTACAAGAAAATATGTCAATATTACATAAAGCCCATAGTACTCGAGAAAATCAACTTTATTTGCAACAACAAGGGTTTAGCTGTTAATAAAACTTTAAAGTTGTCATTTAAATTCTAGGGTATTACCGATCAATAATCGAATTAAATGAAAAGATAATTTAAGAAACCTTAACCAAAACCATAAACATATATAAATAAATAAAAAGTTATACATAGTCACATACATATAGAATATGGTTATGTCACGGCCTAGAATTTCCACCTTCGGGATCATGATGGCGCCTAACGTTTCACTTGCTAGGCAAGCCAACATTAGAGGATTCTTTAAGCCAATTTTAGTCAATTTCAAGAACAGAATCGATTAAGCTAAATAGAAGCTAAAACTGAGATGCAGAATAACATAAAGCCCATAATATCTGACACAATTCGGATCTGGAGTCACAACTCACGAGCTTCTAAAATTTTCTACAAATAGAGTCTGAAAGAAATAAAATTGTTCTGAATGAAAAGAAACAGTAAAATAGGAAAAAATAGAAGGGGACTCCAAGGTCTGCAGACGCGCATATCTACCTTGAGTCTCCAATAAGAAACTCCAAGATGCTAAGCCTCACGATCAGCTAGGGGCGGTACCAAAATCTGCTCAAGAAGTGTAAAGTATAATATGAGTACAACCGACCCCATGTACTCGTAAGTGTCGACCCTAACTTCGACGAAGTAGTGACGAGGCTATGTCAAGACATTCACATAATAAACCTATGAAAATAACAGTACATGTGCAAGATAACAATAGATAAAAGCTAATCATGTACTATTGGGAAGAGGACATGCTAAAGGAGATACAAGATACGACAGATACAACGGAAATGATAACCAGAACAGTCAATATGCCTTTAACCAGTGGAAACACTTAAGCACAATGAAACAAAATTGTACGACATCACCCTTCGTGCTTTTACTCTCACTCTTAATATAAATCAATAGATACGACACGACATCACCCTTCGTGCATTAACTCTCATAACATGGCACGACATCACCAATCATGCATTAACACTCACAATATAGCATGACATCACCCTTCATGTATTAACACTCACAATATGGCACGACATCACCTTTTTTGCTTTAATACTCTCTCTTACCACATAACAATGAACAAGTAATAATAGAGAGGTAGGATCGACAATCACAAGCCTTACTTCAACAATGGTTCCACAATACCAATCTCAACTTTGGAATCAATACTCAATTATCACAAAAGCCCATAAACACGATAAGAATGATCAATTTAACAAATAACCAGTCTAAGCATGGATAACATGATCAAAGTAAGCAATAATTGCAAGGAACAAGTCCCACCTGCATGCTTTAACCCGACAACGCATAAGTACTTGTCACCTCACATATACGTTGTATCCAACATCTAAACATGTAGCAAATAGACAACCAAGTCATAATCCCTCAAGTCAAGGTTAACCACGACACTACCTCGCTCCAAAAGTCCAGTCAAAGCTCAACCACTTCTTTGCCTTCCAAACAAGCCTCTGAACCAATAGAATCTAGCAAATTACCAACCAAACGACTCAAATTAAGCCTTAGGAACTACCCACGATTGCAAAGGATTCAATTTAGGTCATTATTGAAAAAGTCAAGAAAAGTCTACCCCGGGGCTCGCTTGATCCAAACCCGAAATTCGGATCAAACCCGATTACTCATTCACCCCCCGAGCCCCATTATGTAATTTGTTTTAGAATATGACCTCAATTTGAGGTCTAAATTCTCATTTTACAAAAATCCTTTTATTCTACCCAAACCCCTAATTTCCACCATGAAAACAAAGATTTTAGGCTGAAATCTTAGGAAATGAAATGAAAGATTGAAAGAAACTAGTTTAGAATCACTTACCAATTATTTGGAGAAGAATAGTTCTTTGAAAAATAGCCTCTAGGGTTTCTAAGTTTGAAAATTTGAGAGAATGAACAAAAATCCTGTTTTCTCAGCTATTTGTTCAGTTGCAGATGTCGCATTTGCGACCCGGGGTTCACATATGCGAGCCCCGTAAATGCGAGTAAGCAATCGCAAATGTGAAGTCCCTTCCATTCCTGCTGTCATCATATTTGCGATGTTTTGTTCGCAAATGCGAACTTTGACCATCCGCAAATGTAACCGTTTGATCGCAATTATGATCACTGTACCCCCTAACCCACTTTGCAAATGCGAACATGAGTGCTCCAGCTACTCTTCACAAATGCGATGAGTTGCTCGCAAATGCGATCCCATCTGAGGTTGCAAATACGAAGCTTGACATCGCAATTGTGAGGTCTGAGGCCTGCACCAGATCTGTAACACACCAGCACATTTCTAAGTGCGATAACTCGGGCTAAGGACTTCTGAATTCAATTCCGGACATACATCCGAATCCCAAATCATGATACGAAACCACCGGGACCGTTAAAACACGAATTCGGGTCCGTTTGCTCAAAAAGTTGACCGAAGTCAACTCAAATGGATTTTAAGGCAAATTTTTTCTATTTTCTCAATTCTTAACATTAAAGCTTTCCGCAAAAACACCCGGACTACGCACGTAAATTGAGGAAGGCTAAAATGAGGTATTTAAGGCTTCAAAGTGCAGAATTAAGTTCTAAAACGTAAGATGACCTATCGGGTCATCACATTCTCCACCTCTTAAACAACCGTTCGTCCTCGAACGGACATAGAAAAGTACCTGGGCTGGTGAAAAAGTTGGATATCTACTCCGCATGTCCGACTCCGACTCCCAAGTAGCTGCCTCGATAGGATGAACTCTCCACTTCACTCAGACTGAAAGATAACTCTTTGACCTCAACAGACGAACCTGCCGGACTAGAATAGCCACCGACTCTTCCTCGTAAGTCAAATCCTTGTCCAACTGGACAGAGCTGAAATCTAACACATGGAATGGATCACCGTGATACTTTCGTAGCATGGACATATGGAAAACCGGATGTACTATTGATAAACCCGATGGCAACGCAACCCTGTAAGCCACCTCTCCCACTCTCTCAAGAATCTCAAAAGGCCCGATATACCTAGGGCTCAACTTGCCCTTCTTTCTACATCTCATCACACCCTTCATGGGTGATACTTGGAGCAACACTCTCTCTCCGACCATGAATGCAACATGACGAACTTGTGATAGACATAACTCTTCTACCTAGACTGAGCTATGCGAAGTCGATTCTGAATAATCTTAACCTTATCCAAGCATCCTGTACTAAATCTATACCCAACAACCGATCCTCCCCCGGATCGAACCATCCAACTGATGATCGGCACCGCCTACCATATAATTCCTCATAGGGAGCCATCAGAATGCTCGACTGGTAGCTGTTGTTGTAGGTGACCTCCGTAAGTGGCAAGAACTGATCCCAAGAACCTCTGAAGTCTATAACACAATTGTGGAGCATATTCTCCAATATTTGAATTGTGTGCTCGAACTGTCTGTTCGTCTGAGGATGAAATGTTGTGCTTAGCTCCACCTACATTCCCAACACACGAAGTACTGCCCTCCAAAAGTGCGAGGTGAACTATGTACCTCAACAAGAAATGATATAGACGGCCACACTATGAAGACGGATGATCTCGCAGATGTAAATCTCTGCCAACCACTCTGAAGAATAAGTAACTGCCATAAAAATGAAGTGCACTAACTTGGTCAGCCTGTCCACAATGACCCAAACTGCATCGCACTTCCTCTGATTCTTTGGGAGTCTAACAACGAAATCCATAGTTATACGCTCCCATTTCCACTTAGGAATCTCTAACTTCTGAAGCAAACCACCAGGTCTCTGATGCTCACACTTTACCTGCTGACAATTTAGACACTGAGCTACATATGAAACTATATCCTTCTTTATTCTCCTCCACCAATAATGTTGCCACAAGTTTTGATACATCTTGGTGGAGCCCGGATGAATAGAATACCGAGAACTGTGGGCCTCCTCAAGAATCAACTCACGAAGTCCATCCACATTAGTCACACAAACACGACCCTGCATCCTCAAAACTACATCATCTCCAACAGTAACCTGCTTGGCACCACCGTGCCGCACTGTGTCCCTAAGGACAACAAATGAGGGTCATCATATTGTTGATCTCTGATGCCCTCAAACAAGGAAGACCAAGTGACTGTACAAGCTAGAACACGGCTGGGCTCAAAAACATCCAACCTCATGAACTTATTGACCAAGGCCTGAACATCTAATGTAAACGGTCTCTCATCGACTGGAATGTACTCAATACTACCCATACTCGCTCACTTTCTACTCAAAGCATCATCCACAACATTGGCCTTCCCGGGATGATACAAGATGGTTATATCATAGTATTTCAATAGCTCCAACCACCTCATCTGCCTCAAATTGTGCTCCTTCTATTTGAATAGATACTACAAGCTCCGATGATCCGTGTATACCTCACATGACACGCCGTAAAGATAGTGCCTCCAAATCTTCAGCGCATTAACAATGACTGCCAGCTCTAAGTCATGAACAGGGTAATTTTTCTCGTGAACCTTCATCTGCCGTGAATCATATGCAATTACCATTCCATCTTGCATCAATACCGCACCAAGTCCGATACGAGATGTATCACAATATACCATGTAAGATCCTGAACCTGTGGGCAACACCAACACCGGAGCCGTAGTCAAAGCAGTCTTGAGCTCCTGAAAGCTCGCCTCACACTCGTCTGGCCATATTAACGGGGCACCCTTCTGGGTCAACCTAGCCAACAGGGCTGCTAGAGATGAGAACCCCTCCACAAACTGACGATAATAACCCGCCAAACCCAAGAAACTCCGGATCTCCGTGGATGAAGTAGGTCTAGGCCAGTTCTAAACTGCCTCAATCTTCTTACGGTCAACCTGAATGCCCTATGGTGATACAACATGCCCCAAGAAAGCGAATGAATCCAACCAAAACTCACACTTTGAAACCTTAACATATGACGGGTTGTTTCTCAGAGTCTGAAGTACAATCCGAAGATGCTGCTCGTGCTCCTCTCGACTGCGGGAGTAGATCAAGATATCATCAATAAATACAATAAAAAAAGAAGCCAAATAAGGCTTGAACACCCAGATCATCAAATCCATAAATATTAATGGGGCATTTCTCAGCCCAAATGAAATCACCAGAAACTCATAATGCCCATATCGAGTCTGAAAAGCTATCTTAGGGACATCGGATGCCCTAATCCTCAACTGATGGTAGCCAGACCTCAAATCAATCTTCGAAAACACCTTGGCACTCTAAAGCTGATCAAATAAGTCATTAATCCCTGGCAATGGATACTTGTTCTTTGATGGTGAGTTTGTTCAACTGCCGGTAATCTATGCACATCTTCATCAATCCATCCTTCTTCTTCACGAATACCATACGCGCACCCCAGGGCGATACACTGGGTCTAATGAAGCCATTATCAAGCTAATCTTGCAACTGCTCCTTCAATTCTTTCAACTCTGGCGGGGACATACGGTATGGAAGAATAGAAATGGGCTGAGTGCCCGAAACCAAGTCAATAGAGAAGTTGATATACCTGTCGAGTGGCATCCCCGACAGGTCTGCAGGAAATACCTCTGGAAACTCACAGACAACTGGTACTGAATCCATGGAAGGAACCTCTGCACTAAAATTGCAGACATAAGCCAAATAAGCTAGACACCGCTTCTCGAACATACGTCGAGCCTTCATTTAAGAGATAACCCTTCTTGTATAACGGCCAGGAGTCCTTCTCCACTCTAATCGAGGAAATCCTGACAAGGCTAAGGTCACTGTGACAATCCAATATAGTGTGATAGGGTGAAAGCCAATCCATACCCAAGATAGCATCAAAATCTACCATATCGAGAAGTAGAAGGTATCAAGACTCCCAATCATAACCACACACTAACAATAAATGCAGTCTACAACAATAGCATCTCCCACAGATGTGGACACATATACAAGAGCACTCAAAGAATCACGAGGCACAACCAAATATGAAGCAAAATAGGATGACATGAAGGAATAAGTAGAACCCGAATCAAATAGAACTGAAGCATATCTATCGCAAACTGAAATAGTACCTACGATAACAACGTCAGATGACTCAGCCTCAGGCCTGGCTAGAAAAGCATATCATCGGGGCTGGGCCCCACGACTCTGAACTACATCTATGGACGGCCCCTAGCTGGCTGGCCTCCACCTCTAACGGTCTGACCTCTACCTCTAATGGCCTGACCACCACCTCTTGCTGCCTGACACCTACCTCTAGCTAGTTGAGCGAGCGGTTAAGCACCCGGTGCCGGGACCATGGCACAAAACCCTGATGCTGTGAACTGCTCGATGTACGAGAGCAAAATCTAGTAATGTGCCTTGGATCACCATAAGCATAACAAGACCTCGACTGCTGTGTCTGCTGACCCTGAAACTGACCCTGTCGACCTGAGTAACCACCCTGAAAACTCTGGAGCGGAGGTGCACTAATAGGAGCTGGTGGTGTACTATAGGCTAGCTGGTCAGAATAAAGCTTATAAGGGCCACGTCTACCTAAAGCACCGTGAGATGCCTGGAATGCTGAATGAAACGACCTAGGAGGATGGCTTCTACCAAAATTACACCTTCCTCTAAACGAGGCACAACTAAACGCACCAGAATGACGAGGCCTCTTGTCAGACCCCTAACCTCCCCCTGTGCAAGAACTATCTCGACTCGCTTGGCAACATTGGTAGTCATCTGAAAAGAAATCTCACTCTCAGTATCCTTGGCCATGTGAAACTTGATAGGCTAAGCAAGTCCTCAATAAACCTCCTCACCCTCTCTCTCGATAAGAAGCAGAAGAATAGCATGACAGGCCAGATCTACAAAATGGGTGTCATACTGAGTGACGAACATACTGCCCTGCTGGATACGCTCGAACTGCCTGCGATAATCCACTCTTTGTGTGACAGGAAGGAACTTCTCAAGAAATATCTGAGAGAACTGGTTCCAAGTAAGAACAGGTGACCCAACTGGTCTGGTCGATACAAAATCCTTCCACCATCTCTTGGCGGAACCCGTCATTTGAAACACAGCAAGATCGACCCTATTAGTCTCAACTATCCCCTCGTCACTCTACCGGAGGCTCCACTGCTAATGCTGCTGCTCGAGCTCTGGGCTGAGCTCTGCCCCTGCCTTGACCTCTGCCCCTCGTAGGAGCTGCCACACGGGGCTCCGACTGCTACTCAGCCGAAGATACAGTACGTGTTCTCGCCATCTGTAACAGAACAAGAGTAGAAGATCCCAATTAGCAGTGAGAGAACAAAATCGCACGACAGAGAAGAATAAAAGTGAAATTTGTTCCTAAACTTCATAGCCTCTGGAAGATAAGTACAGACGTCTCCGTACCGATCCTCCAGACTTAACAAAGCCTGCTCATGACTTGTGAAACCTAGGCAACTTAGTGCTCTGATACCAACTTGTCACGACCCGTAATTCCCACCTTCGAGACCGTGTTGGCGCCTAGCAATTCACTTGCTAGGCAAGCCAATGTTAGAGGGTTCTTTAAGCCAATTTTAGTCAATTTCAATAATAGCTAAATAGAAGCTAAAACTGAAATGTGGAATAACATAAAGCCCATAATATTTGATACAATTCGGATGTGGAGTCACAACTCATGAGCTTCTAAAATTTTCTACAGAGTCTGAAAGAAATACAACTGTTCTCAATTAAAAGAAGTAGTAAAATAAGGCAAAATAGAAGGGGACTCCAAGGTCTGCGGACGCCAGCAGATCTACCTTGAGTCTCCAATAAGAAAGTCCAAGATGTTAAGCCTCACGATCAGCAAGGGCCGGTACCAAAATCTGCACAAGAAGTGCAGAGTGTAGTATGAGTACAACCGACCCCATGTAATCGTAAGTGTCGAGCCTAACCTCGACGAAGTAGTGACGAGGCTATGACAAGACACTCACATAATAAACATGTGCAAATAACAGTATATGTACAAGATAAAAACAAATTAATGCTAATCATGTACTATTGGGAGGGGGACATGCTAAATGGGATACAAGATACGAGAGATACATCGGAAATGATAACCAGATCAGTGAATATTCCTTTAACTAGTGAAAAAAACTTAAGCACAATGAAGGAAATTGCATGGCATCACCCTTCGTGCTTTTGCTCTCAACCTCACAATGAAATAATGATACTTCTTTAATGACCCGATTTACCCTCCGAAAGGTATCGTGACGGCACCTAGTCTCTACGACTAGGTAATCCTACTATTAAGGGAAAAATTGAAGTAAAACACAAGAAATAAAGGAAATAAGGGCAATGATATAAATAACATACTGGCCGCTCGGCTCATACAAAAACAAATACTTTCCTAGACCCGAAATGTCACAAATAATCAGAAGCTTCTAAAAACTGCTGTAGCTCTAAACAAGTCTGGAAAATACATAGGAACAACTCTAAACGATTGAATAGAAGGGGACTCGGAGGATTCTGCGGATGCGGCAGAAATACCTTGCGGTCTCCTAGAATCAGCAGCAACAACTATCCACAAGGCTGATAGCTCGTACTGGGATCTGCACACGAAAACATGTGCAGGAAAGGCCATGAGTATACCACATTTGGTACCCAGTAAATGCCAAGCCTAACCCCGGTCAAGTAGTGACGAGGTCAGGTTAAGGCCCTACTGGAATAAATATAAACAGTTTAAAATAGTACGAAAGATAAGTAGATTTTTCAGTAACTGTTAAAGAAAATGCTCAAAAACTTAATAGTCAAGGGTGCCCTCGGCTCAAGACAAGGTAAACACAAGGTGGAATCTCCCGGGATACCGTCCCGTAGTTCCAGATGATCATGCAGTACATGGCGATCTCCCGGAATATGTCTGTACCAAAATAAATATGCGGTACAGGGTGATCTCCCGGAATACGTCCGTAGTCCCAAAATAAATATGCAGTACATGGGATCTCCCAGAATACGTCTGTAGTCCCAAAATAAATATGCAGTACATGGGGATATCCCGGAATACATCCGCAGTCCCAATTTAAACATTCCATGCAGGATGAATGACAAGCATAACATCCAATTTACACAGTTTATACTAATCACTTATTAGGAAAATAAGGCTTAACTAAGCATGGAGCACAGAAAATCAAGTAGTCAATTAAACACGTATATGCTTTCCTAATCTAAGCTAAACAATTTATCATATTAGATCAAGTTCATAGAAGAGAAACAATTTATGTTTTAGGAAGGGAAAAATGACATTTTAGCAATAACTACCCGTGTATGTACTCGTCACATCACGTACAGCGCGCACACAAAACAATTAGAATCAAATATCCTAAGGAGGAAGTCCCCAACACAAGGTTAGGCAAGCCACTTACCTCAACCGCTCAAATCAACTTGGAATCACGTTCTTGCCACGAGTACCCAACTCCAAATGGCCCGAATCTATTCAAATAAATTGCATAATGTAAACATAGCTATAAGCAACTAGTTCAACTAATAAATTCGAAGCTAAGACACGAAATTAGGAATATCACCGAAAAAGTACCCCGGGCCCGCACCTAGAAATCGGGTAAAATTTACAAATTACGCACACCCTCTCACTCACGAGAACACTCGAACGAAAATCATCGAAATCCGGCGTCAAAATCTCACTCAAATCACGAAATTTCAATTGGGGAACTTTTCTCCCCATTTCCAAACTTTTACCCTCAAATTCCTTGATTAGATTGAAGAACTTACTACCGATTGATGAAATACAAGTGAAATAGGGTTAGGAATCGTTACCCACTGACCTCCTCTTCAAAATCCTCACAAAATCGCCAATTCACGAGCTCCAAATCGATTTTAGAAGTTATGAACTCAAACCCTCGATTTTCATATTTCTGACCAGCAATTTCCGCTTCTGCGGGGGCTCCACCGCACCTACGGTCCCGCTTCTGCGGCCGGGGATCCGCATCTGCGGAAATTCATTAAAGGCCAGATTGCGCACATGTTCCCCATCACTCGCAGATGCGGTTCTGCTTCTGCAGTCCTTAGGCCGCATTTGCGACCAACTCCCAATTTCCTTAGACCGCATCTGTGGTTGCCAAACAGCTTCTGCGGCGCCGCACCTGCGGTCCAACATCCGCAGGTGCGAAAACACCTGCCTAAGTCCCATTTTCTTCCCGTTGAGCATCCGAAACACACCCGAGGCCCCAGGGACCACAACCAAAACTACCAACCAGTCCTATAACCTCATTCCAACTTACTCGAGCCTTCAATCACATCACATAACACCAAAAACAATGATTACACCTGAATTCAAGCCTAAGAACTTACCATTTTTTTCCTAAATCTATAAATGATGCCGAAACACGTCAAAACTAGTACATATGACCTCAAATTTGACACACAGGCCACAAATGACACTACGAACCTGCAAACACTCCTGGAATTCCATTCCGAGCCCGATATCAAAATTTCATCGATCAGCCGAAATCGCCAAAGATCTAACTTTCGCCAATTCAATCCTAAATATAATACATACCTCGAAAACATATTCCGGACATGCTCCTAACCCCAAAATTACTCAACGGAGCTAACATAGTCGACGTAATTCCATTCCGGATCCGTCTTCACACAGTTCCGACTACGATCCGATTTCTAAGGCTTAAACTCATAATTAGGGACTAAGTGTCCCAAAACTCTCCGAATTCCATAAATAATCACTCCGGCAAGTCCCAATAAAAGAAACAAACGTGGGTAAAACCTTATTAGGGTATCGGGCTCTAACTCTCAAAACGACCGGCCGGGTCGTTACATCCTCCCCTTCTTAAAACAATCGTTCATCCTCGAACCGGTATATAGACATACCTGAAGCTGTGAAAATATGAGGGTACTGGTTGAGCATATCCTGCTCGGTCGCCCAAGTCGCCTCCTCGACCGGCTGACCATTCCACTAGACCTTTACTGATGCAATATTTTTTGACCTGAGTTTTCTGACCTGCTTATCCAAAATGTCTACTGGCTCCTCAACATAAGATAGATCCTTGTACAACTGGACTGAGTTGAAATCCAATACATGAGCTGGATCACCGTTATACTTCCGAAGCATAGACACATGGAATACCCGATGAACTCCTGCTAGACTGGGAGGTAAGGCAAGCTCATAAGCAATCTCCCCAACACGCCGCAATATCTCAAATGGGCCAATGAACCTCGGATTCAGCTTTCCCTTCTTCTCGAATCCCATGACGCCTTCATAGGAGATACCCGAAGCAAAACTCGATCACCAGTCATAAATGCCAAATCGCGAACCTTCCGGTTCGCATAACTCTTATGCCTGGACTGGGCTGTGTGAAGTCTCTCCTAAATATCCCTCACCTTGTCCAAGGAATCCTGGACTAAATTTGTACCCAAAAATTGGGCCTCGCCCGGCTCGAACCAACCCACTGGGGACCGGCACAACCTACCATACAAATCCTCATACGGTGCCATCTGAATGCTGGACTGGTAACTGTTGTTGTAGGCAAACTCTGCGAGTGGCAAGAACTGGTCTCGTGACCCTCCGAACTCTATCACACAGGCACGGAACATATCCTCAAGAATCTGAATCGTGCACTCGTGCTGCCCGTCCATCTGAGGGTGAAAGGCTGTGCTCAACTCGACCCTAGTGCCCAACTCATGCTGTACAGCTCTCCAGAACCGTGATGTGAACTGAGTACCTCTGTGTGAGATGATAGATACTGGAATACCGTGAAGGCGGACGATCTCTCTGATATAAATATCATTCAATCTGTCTGAAGAATAAGTGGTCAGCACCGAAATGAAATGAGCTGACTTGGTCAGCCGATCCATGATCACCCAAATAACATCGAACTTTCTCAAAGTCCGTGGAAGTCCAACTACAAAGTCCATGGTGATCCGCTCCCATTTCAACTCGGGGATCTCTAACCTCTGAAGTAATCCACCCGGCCTCTGGTGCTCATATTTGACTTACTGACAGTTGAGACACTTGGCCACAAACCCCACTATATCCTTCTTCATCCTTCTCCGCCAATAGTGTTATCTCAAATCCTGGTACCTCTTCGCGGCACCCCGGTGAGTGGAGTACCGCGAGCTATGAGCCTCCCCAAGAATCATCTCCCGAATCCCATCTACATTGGGCACACAGATCCGCCCCTGCATCCTCATCAGGCCATCATCATCTATAGTCACATCTCTAGCATCACCTCGACGGACCCTGTCCTGAAGGAGCAGAAGGTGGGGGTCATCATACTGACACTCTCTGATGCGGTAATAAAGAGAAGACCGAGCAACCACACAAGCTAATACCCTGATAGGCCCTGAAATATCCAATCTCATGAACTGGCTGGCTAAAGACTGAATATCCAAGGCTAAAGGCCTCTCAGCTGCTGGAAGATATGTCAAGCTCCCCAAACTCTCTGTCCGGCGACTCAAGGCGTCGGCCACTACATTGGCCTTCCCCCGGTGGTATAATATAGTGATATCATAGTCCTTCAGTAGCTCCAACCACCTCCACTGATGTAGATTAAGGTCCTTCTACCTGAACAAGTGATGCAAACTCTGGTGATTAGTGTAAATCTCACATGGAACACCGTACAAATAATGACGCCAGATCTTCAAGGCGTGAACAATAGCTGCTAACTCGAGGTCATGAACCGGATAATTCTTCTCATGCACCTTCAATTGTCTGGACGCGTAGGAAATCATCCTACCGTCCTGCATCAATACTGCTCCAAGGACAATCCTCGAGGCATCACAATAGATAGTGTAGGACCCCGAACCTGTAGGCAACACTAATACTGGGGCTGTAGCCAAAGCTATATTTTGAGCTTCTGAAAGCTCTCGTCACACTCCTAGGTCCATCTGAACGGAGCACCCTTCTGGGTCAGTCTGGTCATAGGTGTTGCAATAGATGAAAATCCCTCTACAAAGCGATGGTAGTACCCTGCCAAACCAAGGAAACTGTGAATCTCCGTAGCTGATGACGGTCTAGGCCAACTATGCACCGCCTCCATCACAAGACACTATGTGGCCCAACAACGCCACTGAATCAATCCAAAATTCACACTTAGAGAATTTTGCATACAATCTCTTCTCCCTCAAATTCTGAAGCACGGTCCTCAAGTGCTGCTCATGATCTTCCCGATATCAGGAATATACCAAGATGTCGTCAATAAACACAATGACGAAGGAATCAATATAAGGCCGGAACACACTATGCATCAAATGCATAAAAGCTGTTGGGACATTGGTCAGCCCAAATGACATGACAAGAAACTCATAGTGACCATATCTGGTCCTGAAGGCAGTCTTCGGGATGTCCGGCTCCCAAATCTTCAACTGATGATAGCTAGATCGCAGTTCAATCTTGGAAAATACCCTGAAACCTTGTAACTAGTCGAATAAATCATCAATGCGAGGCAAAGGATACCTTTCTTCACCATAACCTTATTCAGCTGCCGATACTCAATACACATACGCATAGAGCCATCCTTTTTCTTCACAAATAATACAGGAGCACCCCAAGGTGATACACTGGGCCTGATGAAACCCTTATCAAGCAACTCCTACAACTGCTCCTTCAATTCCTTCAACTCAAGAGGATCCATACGGTAAGGAGAAATAGAATGAGTGCCCGGCAACAAGTCAATGCTGAAATCAATAACTCTATCGGGCGGCATACCTGGAAGATCAACTGGAAATACATCAGGGAAGTCCCTCACTACTGGGACTGACTCAACTGAAGAGGTATCAACACTGGCATCTCTCACATAGGCCAAATACGCATCACACCCCTTCTCAACCATCCGCTGAGCCTTAAGAAATGAAATGACCCTGCGGGGAGTATACTCTAAGGTACCTCTCCACTCTAATCTTAGAAATCCTGGCATATCCAGCGTCATGGTCTTAGCGTGACAATCAAGAATAGCATAGTGGGGGCGACAACCAGTCCATGCCCAATATAACATCGAAATCTACCATGCTGAGTAATAACAAATCAGCCCTGGTCTTAAAATCACTAAGAGTAATCAAACACGACCGATATACGCGGCCCATAACTAGAAAGTCTCCCACAAGAGTAGATACATAAACAGGGGAACTCAAAGAATCCCGAGATATCCCCAAATTTGGAGAAAAATAAGAGGACATATATGAATAGATAGAGCCTGGGTAAAATAATATTGATGCATCTTTATGACAGACAGGGATAATACCTGTGATGACTGAATCTAAATAAACAGCCTCGGAATGGGCTGGAAGGGCATAGTACCTGGCTTGGCCTCCTCCTTTAGGGCGACCTCTACCTCGAGCTGGCTGAGGAGGTGGAGTGGCAGCTAGGGCTGGAAGAATAGACGGAGGACCTGGTGGAGCACGTGGAGGCTGATAAGTCTGTGGGGGCGCACCACTCCTGGCTCTAGGAAAATCTATAATCATGTGAAGAGTGTCACCACACTCAAAACAACCCCTCGAAGAACGCAGTGGCTGAGACTGACTCGGACCTGGCCTGCTGGGTTGGCCGATAATAGCACCTCGAAGTGGAGGCATACTGGATACTGGCGGTGCATAATAGAGCTCCTGAGGTCTAGGAGGAGCTAGAATACCGCTGGCTGCTGGAAGAGCTGAATGAACAGGGCGACCCACAAAAGCCCTACCATAGCATGCTGCTGGTGCATGAGCTCCTGAATAATGGCTAGTCTCTCGAGACCTCTTGGTCTCTCTCTCCTCTCGGTCCTGGGCAAACATGCCCGCTACCCTCCTAGTGATACTCACTGCCTGTTGTTAAGTGATATCAATCTCTAACTCCCTAGACATACTGGTCTGAATACTAGGATGGAGTCCCTCAATGAAGCGACAAACCCTCTCTCTGATTGTGGCAACCAAATCCAGTGCATGACGAGCTAACTCACTGAAACGGACTGCATACTCCGACACAGTCATAGTACCCTGGAGCACTGCGCGAACTATGCACCCCAAGCATCCCTGAGGCTATGAAGGACATGCTCTCGCAGAAATATCTCTGAAAACTGAGTCCAAGTGAGTGAGGTTGCCTCATCCGGACTACTCATCTCATAGGCACGCCACCACTGATATGCCGCTCCCCTCAGCTGGAAAGCGATGAAATAAACCTCATTCTTCTCCAAAATGCCCATAGTGCAGAGAATACAATGACACTCCTCATGAAAACCTAGAGCATCATCTGAAGCTAGTCCGTTGAAAGTAGGTGGGTGGTACTTCTTGTACCTCTCAAGTTTGAGTTGCTCTGCCTCAGAAGCAGCTAACCTGGTTTCATACTGAACCGGAGCCACTGGGGGCATAGGAATATACTCTGGGGCCTGATCAACCTGGCCCCTCTACTCAGGAGTGCGGGTTGCGGGAGTCGGTGCCCTTCCCCCAACCTGAGATGTAGCGGGAGATATCAGAAGTAGTCCAGCCTAAGCTAGAGTGCTGAACATGCTCATGAACTGAGCTAAAGTCTCCTGGAAGGCTGTAGCAGCAACAGGAATCTCCGGTGCCAGACCTCCGCTGGACCTTCTAGGGGCTCCTCTGCCGTAGTTCTCGCAGGTGCTCGGGTTGCACCGTGTGCTCGTCCTCATACCCAGCCCCTGCCTATGGCGGCTCTGACTGGGGGCTCGGGTGCCTGATCGTTAGTCCTCCCGGTATGGGCCTCACCATCTGTGGGAAATAATAAAATAGAATTTTAGAATTTTGATGTCAATAACTCACACGATGAGGAAACCAAAGAAATACGATTGTTCTTAACAGTTACACAGCCTCCTGAAGATAAGCACGGACGTCTCCGCGCCGATCCGTGAGACTCTAGTAAATCGGCTTGTGACTTGTGACTTGTGACTCCTATGAACCTAGACGCTCTGATACCAACTTGTCACGACCCGATTTACCCTCTAAAAGGTATTGTGACGGCACCTAGTCTCTACGACTAGGTAAGACTACTATTAAGGGAAAAATTGAAGTAAAAGACAAGAAATAAGGGAAATAAGAGAAATGATATAAATAACATACTGGTCGCTCGGCTCATACAAAAAGAAATACTTTCCCAATGACCCAGAATGTCACAAATAGTCACAAGCTTCTAACAACTATTGTAGCTCTAAATAAGTCTGGAAAATACATAGGAATAACTCTAAACGATAGAATAGAAGGGGACTCAGAGGATTCTGTTGACGTGGTAGAAATACCATGCGGTCTCCTAGAATCAGCAGCAACAACTATCCACGAGGCTGATAGCTCATACCTGGATCTGCAAACGAAAACATGTGCAGGAAAGGGCATGAGTACACCACATTTGGTACCCAGTAAGTGCCAAGCCTAACCCCGGTCAAGTAGTGACGCGGTCGGGTTAAGGACCTACTGGAATAAATATAAACAGTTTAAAACAGTACGAGAGACAAGTAGATTTTTCAGTAACAGTTAAAGAAAATGCTCGAAAACTTAACAGTCAAGGGAGCCCTCGGCTCAAAACAATTTAAACACAAGGTGGAATCTCCCGGGATACCGTCCCGTAGTTCCAAGATGATCATGCAGTACATGAGGATCTCCCCGAATACGTTCGTAGTCCCAAAATAAATATGCAGTACATGGGGATCTCCCGGAATACGTCCGTAGTCTCACAATAAATATGCAGTATAGGGGGATCTCCCGAAATACGTCTGTAGTCCCAAAGTAAATATGCAGTACAGGGGGATCTCCCGGAATATGTCTGTAGTCCCAATTTAAATATACCATGATGTATGAATGACAAGCATAACATCGAATTTACACAGTTTATACTAATCACAGATAACGAAAATAAGGGCTTAACTAAGCATGGCGCACAGAAGATCAAGTAGGTAATTAAACACGTAAGCATGCTTTCCTAATCTAAGTTAAACAATTTATCACATTAGAGCAAGTTCGTAGAAGAGAAACAATTAACGTTTTAGGAAGGGAAAATGATATTTTAACAATAAAGGCCCGTGTACGTACTCGTCACCTCACGTACACCGCGCCCACAAAATAATTAGTATCAAATATCCTAAGGGGGAAGTCCCCAACACAAGGTTAGGCAATCCATTTACCTCAACCGCTCAAATCAACGTGGAACCACGTTCTTGCCACGAATACCCAACTTCGAATGGCCCGAATCTATTCAAATAAATTGCATAACGTAAATATAGCTATAAGCAACTAATTCAACTAATAAATTCAAAGCTAAGACACGAAATTAGAAAAATAACCCAAAAAGTATCCTGGGCCCACACCTTGAAATCGGGTGAAATTTACAAATTACGAACACCTGCTCACTCACGAGAACACTCAAACAAAAATCATCAAAATCTGACGTCAAAATCTCACTCAAATCTCGGATTTTCAATTGGGGAACTTTCCCCCCCATTTCCAAACTATTACCCTCAAATTCCTTGATTAGATTGAAAAACTTACTATAGATTGATAAAATACAAGTGAAATAGGGTTAGGAATCGTTACCCACTGATCTCCTCTTCAAAATCCTCACAAAATCGCCAATTCCCGAGCTCCAAATTGGTTTTAGAAGTTGTGAATTCAAACCCTCGATTTTCATATTTTTGACCAGCGATTTCCACTTCTGCGGGAGATCCACAGCACCTGCGGTCGCGCTTCTACGGTTGGGGATCCGCATCTGTAGAAAGTCATTAAAGGCCAGAGTCCGTGCCTGCGCCCCATCACTCGCAGATGCGGTTCCGCTTCTATGTTCCTTGGGACACATCTGCGGCCAACTCCCAATTGCCTTAGACCACATCAGCGGTTTCCAAACCTCTTCTGCGGTGCCGCACCTGCGGTCCAACATATGCAGGTGCGAAAACACCAGAACAACCCACAATACATTTTGCTTAAGTCCCATTTTCTTCCCGTTGAGCATCCAAAACACACCCGAGGCCCCTGGGACCACAACCAAAACTACCAACCAGTCCTATAACCTCATTCGAACTTAGTTGAGCCTTCAAACCACATCACATATCACCAAAAACAAGAATTAAACATGAATTCAAGCCTAAGAACTTAGCATTTTTTTCCAAAATCTACAAACGATGCCAAAACAGGTTGAAACTAGTCCGAATGACCTCAATTTACACATGTCACAAATGACACTACGAACCTACAGACATTCCCGAAATTCCATTCCGAGCCCGATATCAAAATTTCACCTATTGGCCGAAATCGCCGAAAATCTAACTTTCGCCAATTCAAGCCTAAATCTACTACAGACCTCAAAAACACATTCCGGACGCGCTCCTAACCCCAAAATCAATCAACGGAACTAACAGAGTCGACGTAATTCCATTCCGGATAAGTCACACAGTTCCAACTACGGTCAGATTTCTAAGGCTTAAACTTATAATTAGGGACTAAGTGTCCCAAAACTCTCCAAATTCCATAACTAATCACTCCAACAAGTCCCAATAGAAGAAACAAACGTGGGGAAAATAGTTATTAGGGGATCGAGGATCTAACTCTCAAAATGACCGGCCGAGTCATTACAACTGCACGACATCACCCTTCGTGCTTTTACTCTTACTCTTAATATAAATCAATAGATACGGCACGACATCACCTTCGTGCATTAACTCTTATAACACGGCACGTCATCACCCTTCGTGCATTAACACTCACAATATGGTACGGCATCACCCTTTGTGCATTAACACTCACAATATGGCACAACATTACCCTTCGTGCTTTAACACTCTCCCTTACCACATAACAATGAACAAGTAATAACAGGGAAGTATGATCGACAAGAAAAATATTTACTTCAACGATGGTTCCACAATACCAATCTCAACTTTGGAATCAATACTCAATTATCACAACAGCCCATAAACACGGTAAGAACGATCAATTTAACAAATAACCAGTCTAAGCATGGATAACATGATCAAATTAAGCAATAATTACAAGGAACAAGTCCCACCCGCATGCTTTAACGCGACAACAATACATAAGTACTCGTCACCTCACATATATGTTGTGACCAACATCTAAACATGTAGCAAATAGACAAACAAGTCCTAATCCCTCAAGTCAAAGTTAACCACGACACTTACCTCGTTCCAAAAGTCCACTCAAAGCTCAACCACAACTTTGAATTTCAAACAAGCCTTCGGACCAATAGAATCTAGCAAATTACCAACCAAACAACTCAAATTAAGCCTTAGGATCTACCCACAATTGCAAAAGATTCAATTTAGGTCATTGTTGAAAAAGTCAACAAAAGTCAACCCCTGGGAGCAATCCAAAATTCCGACCAAAAGCCGATTACCCATTCATCCCCGAGCCCGGTTATGTAATTTATTTTGGAATATGACCTCAATTTGAGGTCTAAATTCCCATTTTACAAAAATCCTTTAATTCTACCCAAACCCCCAATTTCCACCATGATAACAGAAGATTTTAGGTTGAAATCTTAGGAAATGAAATGAAAGATTGAAATAAACTAGTTTAGAATCACTTACCAATGATTTGGGGAAGAATAGTTCTTTGAAAAATCGCCTCTAGGGTTTCTATGTTTGAAAATTTGAGAGAATGAACAAAAATCCTGTTTTCTCAGCTATTTATTCAGTTGCAGATGTCGCATTTGCAACCTGGGGTTCGCATATGCGAGCCCCGAAAATGCGAAGTCCCTTCTATTCTTTCTTTCATCACATTTGCGATGATTTGTTCGCACATGCAAACTTTGACCTTCCGCAAATGCGACCATTTGATCACAATTGCGATCACTGCACCCCCTGACCCACTTCGTGAATGCGAAGCTTTTTTCGCAAATGCGAACTTGAGGTGCTCCAGCTACTCTTCGAAAATGCGATGAGTTTCTCGCAAATGCGAACCTATCAGAGGACGCAGATGCGAAGCCGACCTTGCAATTGCGAGGTCTGAGGCGTGCACCAGATCTGCAACACAACAGCACACTCCTAAGTCCAAATTTCACTCCGTAGTCTATCCGAAACTCACCCAAATCCTTGGAGCTTTAAACCTATTATGCACACAAGTCTAAAAACATCATACGAACTTGCTCTCGCAGTCAAATCTCCAAAATAACACCTAGAACTACGAATTGAGCATCAAATCAATGGAAAATAACCAATTCAAAAGTGAACAACTAAAAGTGGACGGAGGGAGTAGAAGATATTGTTGGGTCATTGATTACATAAAATAACCAATTCACAATTAATTTACCTTATGCGAAATGAGTTGAGAATATAATATCTTACCAAATTATTTAGGTCACTTAAATAGGGTGACGATAGAAGACCCGATAATATTCAGAGGTTTTTTCTTATATACGCTAACATTGTAAAAATATTTATATTATTAATAAAAATCAAAAGTTTGTAATATATTACTTGACCTATTTCATTTTAAGTGCATATCGGTATAAAATTGCTAGTATAGATTGAAACTAAAATTTATGTCTCGTCTTGTATATAAATAGCTGAACTAATGAATTTAATACCTCACCATAAATATTTGCATTGTTGGTTCAACATTTTTTTTTCTTTTTTTTTTCCGGTTACACTACTAAAAAACTACCAAAAAGCGTCCACAAAAACCGGCCGAAATCGGTCGGAATCAAACAAAACTCGACGAATTTTTGACTGTTTTCAATTGGTCGATAGAATAATGGCCGCAATAGGAAAGCTACCAAAATCGGTCGTTATTTTCCGACCGAAGGCGGTCGATAACTGTTAACACAGTTTGACCAAATGTTTGACACAGATTAATTTTACCGACCGACTTCGGTTGGTATTAATAAAAGTATTTTTTAATTGTTTTTAAATTACAGAATGAATTCGGTCAGAAATTTAATTATTCATTTTTAATTATATTTAAATTACCGATCAAAATCGGTCGGTATTCTTAAAATGTATAATTATATATTTTTATTTAAAATTGTTTATTTCGACCGAAATCGGTCGGTAATATTTAAATAATTAAAATTTAAAATCATAAATTCAACAACAACCAAAAAACAACTATTTTATGTTGCACCACCTGTCAACAACCAGTTACTTATAATGGCAACATTACATTGTTGTCATTCAACCAACAACAACAACAATACTAAAAATAACAACAATAACAACACCAAGACAACGATAACAAATATCAAAACTATATTAACAAAACATTATCACCATCTCCATCTCCACTAAACTATATTAACAAGACATCATACCCACATCAAAACGTTTCACAAGTTAAAAGTTCAAACATCATTCAATGAGTGTTTTGTACTACATCATCTTCATCTCCAGTACTACTATAGCATTCATCTTTGACATAGTGCGATGGATTATCATCTAGGGTAGTCTCAAGAGACCGGGGACTCGGGAAAGCACCACTAGCAAGAAGATTGGCTAGCTGACCATGAAGGATATTAAATTAGATGTCCCTCTTTTCTAGCTGAACTTGAAGGGTATCTAATTTTTTATATCTCTTTTGTTTTTAGTCTTTGTTTCTTCAATCTCTGGTGTCAGTTTTGTGATCTTCTTCTCCATATAAGAGAAAGTAGACCTATCAATTTCCTCGCCCTGGGCGGAAGTCTGTATACCTTGTAATCCAGCCCTGTAGTGCCAAAATGATCTCTATAGAAGGCCGTATGCTATCCCCTTTTTAGGACCACCGACAACATCTAACTCTATCCTCAGTGATTTTTCGTCTGAAATGGGTGTTCGCTGGCCTTGCTCATTCAGTGGCAAAATCTGGGTGTACTCCTCCACATTAGCCTTGTAGCGACCCTTTATTTAGAAGATAGAAAATTATTAACTATATAATATTATAAACATTAATTTCAAGTTATAGTAGTTATGAAACTTACATATGCAGTCTCTGCCCGGTCCTCGACGCATCTAGATGGATCTGTCGGTGCCTTTTACTTCCGGATGTGAGTCTCCATGAAGAACTCATCATGAGTCATCTTCCTCCCATATTTTTTCCCCTACAAATATAACGTGTTAAGTAAATTAAAATATATAAATAGTTCGATAAAAATAGATGTAAATATTTTAAGGAATTACCAGTATTCTCCTCGTAGTCCCCATGCTCCTTGCATCCACACAGTGCAAGGAGCCAAACCTTCTCAGATGCTTGGGCCTTTTTCCCTGTTCATTCCTCTTCTAGAATTTCTCGGTTTTCCACTTCCTCATTAGATCCTCCCATAAATCTAGTAGAACCTATGAAGGCTTCTTGTTCTTCTTTCGAGCAGAGGAGAAGGACTCAGATAGTCTCTTACGACATTTGAACAGAAAATTTGCAAGAATTTCACTGTTATGTCGGTCCTCCCAGGCATAGTTAGTCTGCAAATGAAGTGTGTAACGTTAGATGAAAATATTGTCAGTATAATGCTTAAATAGATAAGAATTGTATTAAAACCTTAAATTGGTTGAAAATTTGCTGCTGGAGCTCCGGTGGGAAGCCACTCCAAGTCGCATAGGGTGCATCCAAGAGCTTTAGTGATTATCTTTGTAGTCCGATGATTAGGTATGAACCTGCAATATAACAATTATATTAAATAAACAAGAGTAGCTATTATAATTCACCAAAATTAAAGTATGTAATAAATAAATCTTACCCATTACCCGCAGGCCTGATGACCATCCTATGATAATGATCATACTACACTTCCTTTGGATCATCATCCTCTGATGAATGTGAAGCGTGCTTAAGGAGGGGGGGGAGGGCATCAGGATCAACACTACTATCCCAAAGGCGAAATCTAGAAATGATAGGAGACGAACTCTATGGAGAGGGAGACGGGGTCGCTGATGAAGATGGTTGCGATCCACTACCTTCCTGCGATCTAGACCCCTGATGCAATCTAGACCACTGTTGCGATCTGGCTGGCTGAAATCTAGATGGATGCTATCTAACTGGTCATGAAGCAAATAGAGCAAATGACGGATGTATCATGATATTTCCCTGCGACTGCTGACTCGATGGACCCATATAACTATATGCAGGATCATGTGGAGGAAGGGGGGTATATCCATGTGGTGCAGAATGGTAAGAATACTGCTGGGAGGGTGAATAATAGGTATTCTGATGAGTAGATGGATGTGGTTGAAAAGATGTGTGCCTAGAAGATTGATGCCGGCCATCAGTAGTAGAGGGATTCTAGTGTGGAGTGGAACGAAGCGATGGTGTAGTACCATCATCATGATCAATAGGCCTCTTATCCTTCCTAGACCTACCTCGACCCCTACCGGCCATCTGCATAAATTAGAGAAATGTTAGAATTGAGAATATAAATCTATATAAGTTGAGAGCGCTTGAAAAAACTAACATGCTAGTCATCTTCTAAGTATCCTTCCTTGTCCGAGAATTCTTCCTCTTCACTTATTTCATTTTCATTAGGTGATTCTTCGTCCTCATTTTCTATGATTGCTATTTCCCCCATATCAACTTCTTCTAATATGCGTTGAGGATGCTCCAAGTCATTTTCTAACTGACCATCTGCTATTTGGTTAACACTTGAGGTATCATTTTGGTAAGAAACATCTAGCACATTCTCAACTTCCACCCTACCAATAGGCTTAGTTTTGATTACAACCAACCAATCAGCTTTATCCCTCCGTAATGGATATGGAGCATAATACACTTGCCTAACTTTGTCTGCAATTATAAACGGATCATAGCGATCATACTCCCTCAATTTATTAACCTCAATTATGTCGTACTGTGAGTGTACATTTTTACCTCTTCTAGGTGTTGGGTCAAACCACTTGCATCAAAAGTATGATCTTCTTATTTGGCCAACCTGAATATGATAATTCTAGAATATCTTTGATCACACCATAATAATCATTTTCCCCATCCTGCTTGCCTTCACCACCTCTGACGCACACTCCACTGTTATTGTTTTTTTTATACTTGGAGCAACCCTCGCTGTAAAATGTGTAACCATTCACAAAATCTTAGACATAGTTGTAACTATCGGTGCAGATCCCAAAGATATATCTTTCAAAAATTGATTAACATCGTTGTTTGGATTATTGACCTACATGCATTTTTAAATAAATCACAAGTGAGAAAGTATATTCACAAGTGAACAAGTATGTATATTCACATGTGATAAAGTATGTAAGATGTACCTACACACTTTTTAAACCATGCCTCAAATGTAGAATATACATCATCATGGACAAATTGACTCACGAAGTCACTAAGCGACACACTGAAAATTTTGTTAGTTGCATCAACCAAATTAAATAGCAGTTCATGTAAATTAATCTTATGTCAACACTTACTTACAAAAGGGTTGAACTTTCGGATATAATGGATCAATCTCAATCACGACATTGTTTCGACTGGAACTATTTCTAGCACATGGCACATGACTGTCGAAGTAGTAAGAACAAAAATGGGCAGTTTCCTTCACAAGACAGGCTTTGCATATGGATCCTTCAATCCCATTCCTCTATTTAACAAATCATTTACACTTGTCGATTGTCACGACCCAAAATCCAACCATGGTCTTGACGGTGCCTACCGTGTTACAAGCAAGCCTATTTCCCAAAATAATACTACTAATTGTTTTTAAGAATTTAATAAAACAATACCAACATCTGCATTTCTCATAAACTAAATCATCTCTAAACAATAATAATATAGAATACGGAAATGAGCCCCAAATATCGGGGTGTCACTAAGTCACGAGCGTCTAAATCTATGAACTAAGATATATAAAATGTCTAACTGTTCAAAAGAAGAAATGATAAAAGGAGTAACAAGGTCCTGCGGACGCTGGCAGCTACCTTGCAGTCTCCAACGATAGTCGGCGTGAACTCAACGATCGCCGTGCTCTAACTCACCTGGATCTGCACATAAAGTGCAGGGTTTAGTATGAGTACAACCGATTCAGTAGTAACAGAAATAACTAAGGAACTGAGTAGTAGTGACGAGCTAAGAAAAACAGTCCAATTATTTATTTTCACAATTTAAAAATAACCGAAATAAATAGTTAAATTCCATAACTCAGTAAATTCCACAAAGAAATTTAACAGATAAATGCAGCAACAACAAAAGTAAATGCAGCCTCACAGCAATGTTACTCCATCACTCATCACTCGCCCTCAGCGCTGAACACACAACACTCAATACACTCAACACTCTATTCTCACTGAGGGTGTGTACAGACTCCGGAAGGGCTCCTAAAGCCCAAGCGCTAAGAACAGACTGTCCACGTGCCATAATACCAATACCTGGATCTGCATGATCATCTCATGTACTACGCGGACAACTTACGCTCTATGGTATCAATACCTGGACCCACACAGTCAGCTCATCTGCTATGCGGACAACTCACGCGCTATGGTATTAATATCCCCACAACAAGGCCCTCAGCCTCACTCAGTCATGTACCTCTCCAGCCTTACAATGCACCACAAATAAGGGGACACATCCCACATCCAATATCACAATATATTAGGAAAATAATAGAGACTGAGGTAAACATGTACAATAATTTCTATGATTGAGTACAAATAACGTGAGAATGAATAAATCCTAAACATGATCTCTAACATGAAGGCAAACAAGTTAAACAACAAGTAAACACATAACCACATATAATAGCTATTTGGCCTCACGGGATGGACCAAGCCTCAATCCCTCGCGGTGCACACCCACACGCCCGTCACCTAGTGTGGGTATCACTTCCACACAATCACATGATATCGAATCTCCGGATTGATGCCCTCAAAGCCAGAGTTAAAACTGTTACTTACCTTAACCACGTACAATCCTAATCTGGGTTGCCCTCATCTCTGGACTCGGTCTCCAAATCCTCCGAATCTACCCAAAATCAGAATACTACTATCAACATAGTCTAAAGAATCGAATTCCACAAGAAAAACTACAAAATAGGCCAAAAATCCGAACCCGGCCAAAACCCGGCCCCCGTGCCCACGTCTTTAAACCAAGCAAAAATGGCAGATTAATAAACCGCATCCTCTTCGGAGTCTAACCATATAAAATTCTTCGAAATCCGAATCCTTTTAGTCCCTCAAATCCTCACTTAAAACTCTCCAAAACTCAAGCCCTAACTCCATCAATTTTACTTTGAAATCATCAATCAAATCCCAAAAAACGAAGATGGATTCAAGAAATATAACTAAAACTGAGTAGAGAACACTTACCCCAATCCATACGGTGAAAATCACCTCCAAAATCGCCCAAATACGAGCTCCCAGACTCAAAATATTACCGATGAACAAACCCTTATTTTATATATTTTTTGGCCAGCTATTCTACCTCGTTTCTCATGCCAAACGATCCCAAAACTCGCTTTTTATGCCTCTAATGGATTCCTTGTGAAATTTTAGTAAATTTAGGCTTTTGAATCGCTCCACTTGACCTTATAATGAAGGAGATATGTTGGTTTCAATTTTTTGCAAATAGTGCAGATTTTTAAATACACCGTCAGTGGCAATTTCGTAATTAATCTAAAAAATTCTGGCAACCTAAGTCTTAGTAAAATGACTATAAAATCCTCATACGATGTCCAAATTTGACGATTCTTTTTGCTACGGATTCGTAATTACGATACGGATCTAATGCTTTAATTAGTAGTGAAATCGGAGCTCATTTGTTCAATATGATATCATTTATGCTAGAAAAATAAGCGTCGAAACATAAGAAAAATGAGCACAACACAACCCAAACCTATCCGAAACTCACCCGAGGCCCTCGGGGCCTCAACCAATAATTCCAACAAGTCATATATCATTACCTAAACCTAGTTGAACCTCCGAAACACCCAAAACAACTCCAAAACACCAAATCAACCTCAGATTCAAGCCTAAGAACTTCTAAACTTCCAAAATTCGCCAACGACGCCGAAACCTATCGAACCACGTATGAATGACCTCAAATTTTGCACACATGTCACAAATGACACTATGAACCTACTCCACTTTCGAAGATTCATTCCAATCCCGATACCTAATTTTCCATTGCCGACCAAAATCGCCAAATTTCTAACTTTTGTCAATTCAAGCCTTAATCTATCACGGACCTCCAAATTACATTCCGGACACACTCCTAAGTCTAAAATCACCCAGCAAAGCTAACCGAATCATGAAATCCAAATCTGAGATCGTTTACTCATAAGTCAACTTTCGGTTGACTTTTCTAACTTAGCTTTCTAACTAAGAGACTAAGTATTTCATTTCACTCCAAGACTACTCCGGACCCAAGCCTACCAACTCGATACAACTCAACACAGCTAAGAAATACATAAGGAAGCATAAATGGGGAAAACATGGCTATAAGTCTCATAACGATAGGCCGGGTCGTTACATCCTCCCCATCTTAAACAAACGTTCGTCCTCGAACGAGTCTAAAAATGTACATGGAGTCTCAATTAGGTGAAATCTTCAGCAATACCTTCTCGTCACATTCAAATCATATGAACTCACCTCACGGTCACATCATACTCATCACATATCCATCCAACCACTATTTCCACTAATAGGGACACTACCGGACATTTAAGTCCACAAGCACGCGCTTACATAATCAACACCTCAATGCTCAAGCTACAGTCAAAATCCGGCCTCAAGTCCTCTAGACTGGCCCAACATCAACACACAGAAATAACATCTCACACCTCATCCAGGGAATCACAAGTCGTCTATGCACAACTGATATCGAGCGCTCATGTGCGCATACGAACACGTGGAAGGAATTCAAAGAGTTACACTTCAATCTGAATCAATACCGCACGATATGAATCCAAGAATGTAAAATTTTTCCTAAAGGTTCTTCAGCCTCTCGAAGATAAGTACAAACGTCTCCGCACCGATCCGCAAGACTCTACTAAACCCAGTCATGACTCGTGAGACCTATGTAACCTAGGCTCTGATACCAACTTGTCACGACCCAAAATCCAACCATGGTCATGATGGTGCCTATCGTGTTACAAACAAGACTATTTCCCAAAATATTGCTACTAATTGATTTTTAAGAATTTAAAAAACAATACCAACATCTGAATTTCTCATAAACTAAATCAACTCTAAAAAATAATAATATAGAATACGGAAACGAGCCCCAAACATCGGGTTGTCAATAAGTCACGAGCGTCTAAATCTATGAACTAAGATATATAAACTGTCTAACTGTTCAACAGAAGAAATGATAAAAGGAGTAACAAGGTCCTGCGGACGCTAGCAGCTACGTTCCAGTCTCCAAAGATAGCTGGCCTGAACTCAACGATCGCCGCGCTCTAACTCACCTGAATCTGCATATAAAATGCAGGGTGTAGTATGAGTACAACCGACTCAGTAGTTACAAAAATAACTAAGGAACTGAGTAGTAGTGACGAGCTAAGCAAAACAGTCCAATTATTTATTTTCACAATTTATAAATAACAGAAATAAACAGTTAAATTCCATAACTCAGTAAATGCCACAAAGAAATTTAATAGATAAATGTAGCAACAACAAAAGTAAATGCAACCTCACAGCAATGTCACTCCATCATTCATCACTCGCACTCAGTGCTCAACACTCAATACAGCAACACTCTGCACTCACTAAGGGTGTGTACAGACTCCAGAGGGGCTCCCAAAGCCCAAACACTAAGCATGGACAGGCCACGTGCCATAATACCAATACCTGGATCCGTACGATCATCTCATGTGCTATGCGGACAACTCACACGCTATGGTATCAATACCTGGACCCGCACGGTCAGCTCATACGCTACGCGGACAGCTCACGTGCTATGCTATTAATATCCTCACAACCAGGCCCTCGGCCTCACTCAGTCATGTAACTCTCCAACCTCACAATGCACTGAAAATAAGGGGACACAACCCACATCAAGTTTCACAATATACCATCAAAATAATAGAGACTGAGCTAAACATGTACAATAATTTGTATGACTCAAATAACGTGAGCATGAATAAAGCCTAAACATGATCTCTAACATGAAGGCAAACAAGTTAAACAACAAGTAAACACATAACCACATATAATAGCTATTAGGCCTCACGGGATGGACGAAGTCTCAATCCCTCGCGGTGCACACCCGCACGCTCGTGACCTAGTGTGGGTATCACTTCCACACAATCACATGATATCGAATCTCCAGGTTTATACCCTCAAAGCCAGAGTTAAAACTATTACTTACCTTAACCGCGTACAATCCTAATCTGGGTTGCCCTCATCTCTGGACTCGGTCTCCAAATCCTCCGAATCTACCCAAAATCAGAATACTACTATCAACATAGTCTAAAGAATCGAATTCTACAAGAAAAACTACAAAATAGGCCAAAAATCCGAACCCGGCCAAAACCCGGCCCCCGTGCCCACGTCTTTAAACCAAGCAAAAATGGCAGATTTATAAACCGCATCCTCTCCGGAGTCTAACCATATAAAATTCTTCGAAATCCGAATCCTTTTAGTCCCTCAAATCCTCACTTAAATCTCTCCAAAACTCAAGCCCTAAATCCCTCAATTTCACTTTGAAATATCAATCAAATCCCAAAAACGAAGATGGATTCATGAAATATAACTAAAATCGAGTAGAAAACACTTACCCCAATCCAAGTGTGAAAATCACCTCCAAAATCACCCAATTTCGAGCTCTCAAACTCAAAATATGACCAATGAACAAATCCTTGTTTTGTATATTTTTTTGCCAGCTATTCTACCTCGTTTCTCATGCCAAACGATCCTAAAACTCGCTTTTTATGCCTCCAATGGATTCATTGTGAAATTTTAGTCAATTGAGGATTTTGAATCACTCAATTTGATCTTATAATGAAGGAGATATGTTGGTTTCAATATTTGCAAGTAATGCAGATTTTTAAATACGCCGTCAGTGGTAATTTCGTAATTAATCTAAAAAAATCTCGCAACCTAATTCTTAGTAAAATTACCATAAAATCCTCATACGATGTCCAAATTCGACAATTCTTTTTGCTACGGGTTCTTAATTACAATACGGATATAATGCTTCAATAAAAAAAAGAAATTAGAGCTCATTTGTTCAATATGATATCATTTATGCTTGAAAAAATAGCGTCGAAATATAAGAAAAATGAGCAACACAACCCAAACCTATTCGAAACTCACCCGAGGCCCTCGGGAGCTCAACCAATAATTACAAAAAGTCATATATCATTACCCGAACATAGTCGAACCTCCGAAACACCCAAAACAACACCAAAACACCAAATCAACCTCGGATTCAAGCCTAAGAACTTCTAAACTTCCGAAATTCGCGAACGACGCCGAAACCTATAGAACCACGTCCGAATGGCCTCAAATTTTTTACACATGTCACAAATGACACTACGACCTACTCCAACTTTCAGAATTTCATTTCGACCCCGATACCTAATTTTTCACTGCGGACCAAAATCGCTAAATTTCTAACTTTCGCCAATTCAAGTCTAATTCTACCATATACCACCAAATTACATTTCGGACACACTCCTACGTCTAAAATCACCCAACGAAGCTGACTGAATCATGAAAATCCAAATCCGAGTTCGTTTACTCATAAGTCAACTTTTGGTTGACTTTTCTAACTTAGCTTTCTAACTAAGAGGCTAAGTGTCTCATTTCACTCCAAGATTACTCCGTACCCAAGCCTACCAACTCCATACAACTCAACACAGTTGAGAAATACATAAAGAAGCATAAATGGGGGAAACAGGGCTATAATTCTCAGAATGACAGGCCGGGTCGTTACATCGATAGTCCTGCACATTGTCATATTAGACGATAACGTTAAAGAAAATTATTGGAATAAATCAAGGTTTAATCATTACCTCTCGAATGGATACATCCACCTGCAGTGAACTGGCCCTCCAAGTCACACCTCTTGTACAAAGTGAATTGGAAGGTGTTCCATCACATCAAAGAAACTACATGGAAAAATCCTTTCCAACTTATTACTGATTACTTGAATGTTCCGATTCATTTGAAATAGGTTTTCTTCCCTTGACGTGGTAGAACATAAGTCTTTGAAGAACAAACTTATCTTTTTGATGGGTTTCTATATAGTTTCAAGCAAACCACAAAATAAAATAGGGATTAAGGTTTCCATGAAGATATGAAAATCATGATTTTTCATATGAGTCAGCTTTCCTTCGATCATATCAGCACATTTTTCGAGGTTTGAAGCATAACCCTCGAGCATCTTTAGGTTTGCAACCCACTCACAAATTTGTCGTCTTTGTTCCAGAGTGAATGTGTAGCTGGCCTTGGGCTTGAACACCTTACCATTGTTCGAAGACTACAAATGTTATTCAGCAGCCTGTAATATTCTTGTAAGTCCAGTCTAGCCTTCAGGTTATCTTTGTCTTATTCTTATCATCCATCACCATGTTGAACAAATTGTCAAAATAGTTCTTCTCAGTATGCATGACATCAAGATTGTGTAGGAGAAGATTATCCTTCCAATATGGAAACTCCCAATATATGCTCTGTTTTGTCCAGTTATGAGTGACACCATATCCAGGAAATCTAGAAGGTGAGGCCTCGGTAACTTCAGTGAAGTTTTGATCCCTCTCCCAAATTTATTCACCGGACAAAATTGGAGATGGAAAATCATGTTCAACTGTATTCTTTTTGAATGCGTTCTTCATCCTTCTGAACTCATGATCAATTGGCAAGAACTGAAAATGACAATCAAACCATGACTGCTTGCAGCCATGTCTAAAGTGAATGCTTTACCATTTTCCATGTAGTAAGGACATGCTAACTTTCCAGCAGTCATCTACCCAGACAATATTTCATATGCAAGAAATCAGTAATGGTCTATATGAAGTTAGGATGCAAGTTGAAATTTTGCTTAGTTGATATATCATATGTCTCAACTCCATCATACTACAACTTCTTAAGCTCATCAATCATAGGTTGCAAATATACATCAATCAAACTCTTTGGATTGCGGGGACCGGGAATAACACAAGTTTAAAAATATATGGACTATTCATACACATTTCAGGAGGAAGATTATACGGTGTAATAAAGAACGACCAGCATGAATATGGTGACGACCCGATCGGTCGTCTCGAGAGTTGTAGCCCCGTTTCCCCATTTTCTATTTCTATTATGTTCCTCAGCTATTATATGTCTTACCGGGTTGGTTGGTTGGTTTGGGTCCGGAGTGATGTCAGAGTGAATTGAGACACTTAGTCTCTTAATTGGAAGCTTAAGTTAGAAAATTCAACTGGATGCCGACTTATGTGTAAACGGACTCGGATTTGAATTTTGATGGTTCTGTTAGTTCCGTTAGGTGATTTTGGACTTAGGAGCACATCCGAAATGTGATTTAGAGGTCCATAGTAGAATTAGGCTTGAATTGGCAAAAGTTGGAATTTTGACAAATTTGACTGGCTGGAAAATTTTGGTATCGGGGTCATATTTGATTTCTGGGAATCAAAGTAGGTTCATGGTGTCATTTATGACTTATGTGCAAAATTTGAGGTTAATCGGACGAGGTTAGATAGGTTTTAGTGTTGTTTGTGGAATTTGGAAGTTTAGAATATCTTTAGGCTTGAATCCAGGTGTAATCAGTATTTTTGATGTTGTTTGGGGCGATTCGAGTATTCGAATAAGTTCTTATTGGGTTATATGACTTGTTGGTATGTTTGGTTGAGGTCCTAGGGGCCTCAGGTTGATTTCGGGTGGTTAACAGACCAAGTTTTGGAGTTGAAGGTTGCTGAGTTTTCTGGTGTTCTGGTGGTTTACACCTGCAGTGGGGAGCCCGGAGGTGCGGACCCACAGAAGAGAAGAGGAGGCCGTAGATGTGGGCAAGGCCAGGCTGCGCAGGAGGCACAAGTGCGATAAAGGGGACGCATCTATGAGCCCCTAGATGCGAAGAAGGCCCGCAGATGCGAAAATGGAAGACTTGGTCATTTTCGCATAAGAGGACAAAGGGCCGCAGAAGCGACTCCGCAGGTGCAAGCCCTGTGGGTTTAAGTGAATTCTACAGGTGCAGAAAATGTTGCGCAGGAGCGGTTCCGCAGGTGCGAAAATTGGGTCGTAGGTGAGAAAGACCTGGGTAGAACATATAAATACAGTACTTAGAGATTTTTCACCATTTTCACATTTTAGAACTCGAATTTTGGAGGAGTTTGAAGTGATTACTGAGGTAGGCTCCTTGCGTCAATTTATCTTCGATATTGGTGTTTCCCCACTAATTTTCCACCTAATTAGTGATATTCTGAAGTGAAATTTGGGGGTGTAGGGCTTGAAAATTGGAGAGGGAATTTTGGGGATTTGGATGACCAAATGGTGTCGGATTCTAATAAATTTAGTATGGTTAGATTCGTGAGTGGATGAGTTTCGGGTTTTGTGACTATGTCAGATTTCGAGATGTGGGCCCGGGTGGCGGGTTTAGCCTATTTCAGATTTTTGTTTAGAATTTCATGTTTTTCATATGGAGTTGATTCCTTAGCTTATATTGATTATCTCGTACTGCTTGTGGGTAGGTTCGTGGCATTTGGAGACTGATTCGAGGGGAAAAGGCATTTTGGAGTAGGAGTTTGTGTAGTCTGAGGTAAGTAACAGCCTTAAATCTAGTTCTGAGGGTATGAAACCCCAAAAATTGGTATGATGTGATTATTTGGAGGTGATGCACATGCTAGATGACGGGCGTGTAGGCGTGCACCATGGGGGATTGTGAATTGGTCCGTCCTGTGAGACTGTAAAGTCGAATAGCCTATAGTTGATTACATGTTTTCCTTTGTCTTCTAGAAATATGACTCTCATTCATGTTAGAAACCATGCTTAGACCATATGATATCACTGTTGGGACCTGCAGTGGTCATATACTTGTTGAATTGACTACTAATTGTTGCCTTGTACTCAGTCACATACTTACTTGTGTGTCATATCTCCGTTCCCTATTGTTTCTTGTCAATACTTGTTATTATCTCTGTTTGGCTTGAATTGTATGAATTGTGTGAGCCCGAGGGGCTGGAGAGATTAGTGGCAGAGATAGGGCCTGAGTGCTGAGCTATGAGATATGTGAGAGTATATGGATCGGGTTGCATGCCACAACGAGCCCGAGGGCTTAATGTTTTGGATCTGGTTGCACGCCGCAACGAGCCTTATGGTTATTTATGGATTGTGGATTGGGGTGCACGCTGCGAGAAGATTGGATCGGGCTGCACGCCACAACGATATAGCGCTTGGGATGAAGGAGCCCCTCCAGAGTTTGTAAACCCCAGTGAGCGCATGTACCTATTGAGTGTGTGTATTGAGGGCTGAGAGCCGAGTACTGAGCTTTTGAGAGCTTGAGGGACTGTTACCCTGAGAGGTTGTATTTTGTCTTGCTTTGTTGCTACACTTAGTTGATTTATGTTACTGTCTTGAACTTCTGGAAAATATTATATCTGGTTTACCTGAACTCAGTAAATATGCAGTTGACTTGATTTGTACTGCCGGAATTTACTCATGCCTACTTTCTTTGTTAAAAATACTAAAACAAACTGTATTTGTTTAGCTCGTCACTGCTTCTCGCTTCCTTATTTATTTCTGTTACTTACTGAGTCAGTTGTACTCATGCTACACCCTGCACTTCATGTGCAGATCCAGGTGTATCCGTTCACGGAGGGTGTTGACCTCATGCATGGTCGAGTGTCAGAGATTTACGAGGTAACTGCCAGCATTCGTAGTCCTTGTCTCTCCTTCTATGCTATATTTCTTTACTCTATTTACCTTTAGACACAAACTCTTGTTGACACTGTTTGTTAGACTTGTTGTTTAGATGCTCATGACTTGGTGACACCCCGATGTTTGGGGCTATCTTTCCGCATTGTATCTTGAGTTTAACTCCTGTTTTTATGAAAGCACTATTATGAAAAGGCTTTTGGTTTATCTTTTATGAAATATTGAAGTAGTTTGAAAATCAGCTTGCCTAGTACCATCGATAGGCGCCATCACGATAGGTTAGAGTTTGGGGTCGTGACAATGGTATTGCAGAAACAGAAAATGGCGTGAAATCATCAGCACACAAACCCAACCGAACATTCCTCGGTTCACTAGCATAATCTGAATACGTCCTATCAAAATGCTTCCAAGCTTCCCCATCTGAAGGATGACACATAACACCGGGCGACCTTCTATTTTCATAGTGCCATCTCATATGAGGAGTGGAACTCATCAATGTGTACAACCTCTTTAATCTAGGAATAAGAGGTAAATAATGCATCGACTTCACAACAAAATTCTTCCCGCTGGAAACACACTTAAAACAAGGGTTTTCACAAAATTTAAAACTTTCTAAATCTGCATCACCCTTGTAATATAATATGCAACCATCCTCACAACAATTGATTCTCATAGACGAGTGTCCTAACTTAGAAAGCAATCTTTTAGCCTTATAGAAATCTTCAGGTATGTTGAAAGTTGGGCCAACTTGTTCACTCATAAGGCCAATGAAAGTGTCACAACCCAAAATGCACTAGTCGTGATGGCACCTAAACTAACCTGCTAGGTAAGCCAACTAATAACTATCAAATTTCAATAATCTTAACAAGTCAATTATACAGAATAAATTATCTGAATCTATTACATTTCCAAGGACTGGTAGTACAAATCATAAGCCACTAAGAATAGGGTATACAAAGTGGAAATGAAATAAATACATAGTCTGTTTGAAAAGTAAATAAACAACACAATTTAATCTAAGCTACCCTGAACAACAGAGGCACTACAACATGGACGCAGGTACATCTTCAAATCCAGCAACCCTCGAACACAGCAACAACTGCAACCAACATCTGTACGCAATGTGAAGAAGTGTAGTATCAGTACAACTGACCTATGTGCTGAGTAAGTAACAAACCTAACCTTAGGTTGAAAGCAGTGACGGGCTAAAACCGGGTCGGGTCCAACACCAATATTTACACAAGAGTTCATAACAACACAAATGCAAGTATAAAGGGGTATCTCAGAAGTAAAATACTCAACTCGTTCACAATTCCAGAAAATAGGTATGCTTTTCAAGTATCTTAGTAAAAAATTCAATTCTTTTGCTAGAAATGCCAAAAATACAGGTAAGTTTGAAAACTGTGATTTTTCTCAAAATCATTTCACCGATAAGTGATAAGTTTCATTTTTCTTTCCAAATAACGAGTGCAAAAACACCTCTCTAGGCCCACATATCAATGTGTGTAAAAAGTCATGAATGGTGTGATACCATATGACATGAGGAAAAATTCATCTCTATGTCTGTATGTCATGTCTGCATACCCATGCCTTGTATCTCAAAGATGAATCGTGTACTCACACTCTCAGAGTACTCAATCTCATTGACTCCCGCTTTCCACTCATCATGCTCAACCACTTGGTACTGTATATGGCCCATACTACCCAGGGAAATCCATCCCGAAACTTATACAACATTGACTATAAGTCATCCAGTACCGAGGAAAAAGGGCAATCCAACCCTGTGGAGAAATCCATCTCCAGATATCAAGTGATTCGGACAAATCCATGTCCAGGGAAATCCATCCCTCTACAATATCATCCGCGCTCACTAAGGGTGTGTAAAGACTCCGGAGAGGCTCCTACAGCCCAAGCGCTATCATAAGCCAATCCAGGCATAAATCAATATAACATGTTGCAGTGTGCAACCCGATCCTATAACTGTCACACATAATCAGGCTCTCAGCTTCACTCAGTCATCAATCTCTCCATTCTCACTCACAGGATCACAGTGTCATAAAACTAGCCCGAAACAATGATATGATGTATCCATAAACAACAACTGAGACTGAGATATGGTATGAATGCATGAATATGACTGAGTACAAAATATCAATGAAAATTAGTAAGATGACAGCAAGAAACAACCACTATGGGTACAACAATATCAACATTTAAACCTAAACCTGATATTTAACATGATTGACAGCTCAGATACTTTATCTCATGGTGGAAAAACAAATATCAACAAATAGGGCCAATATACAGTGCTATGGGAACCTCGGAGTCCCAATACACAGGGTGCACGCCCACACGCCAGTCACCTAGCATGGGCGTCACCTTAATACCATTCATATAACACGTATTACGGGGTTTCATACCCTCAACACTAAGTTTAGAAAAGTTACTTACCTCGAACGAGCAAATAATCATACCTAGCAAGCCAAGCAATGATTCAAAGATGCCATCCCGCATGTTCCGACCTCCGAACGTCACAAAACTGACCAACAACAATTTAAATACATCAAACAATGGTAACAGAACCAATCCCGATCATAAAAAGTCGAATCTTGAATCAAAGCCCGAGACTAGCCCAAAAGCCCAACTCGGGCCCGTACCTCGGAACTCACAAAATTCACAAAATCCGACAACCCATTAAATTTCGAGTCCAACCATACTAGTTTCACTCAAATCCGACTCCAATTCGATGTTCAAAACGCAAAAATTTATATTATGAAACTTTAGGCGAAAACCCCCAATTCCTCTTTAAAATTCATCAACCAATAACTAAAATCGAAGATAGATTCACGGAGTATAATCAAAACCGAGTAGAAACACTTACCCCAATCCTTGTGACAAAAATTGCTCAAATAATCGCCTCAATCTGAGTCCAAAATGTTGAAATATGAAGAAAGAACCAAAACCTCAATTTTTATAACTCTGCCCAGCACTTCCGCACCTACGGATAAGAGGTTGCATATGTGACCTTTGCTTTTGCGGAAAAGGACTCGCATTTGCGAGGCAGGCTGCTTCTGCGATGACAAAGACCGCATCTACGGTAGCTTTTCTGCACGGTTCCATCCGCACCTGCGGACCTTCACTCCTCCATGAAACCTTTTACTTGTGTCACATGGCTTGCACTTGCTGTCATCGCACCTACGTAATACCACTCACAGGTGCAGAACACCAGAACCAGCAGCTAAAATACTAAGGAAAATGATTCGAAATCAATCTGAAACATGCCCGAGCCCCTCGGGTCCCCGTCCAGTCATATCCACAAGTCACATAGCATAATACAGACCTACTCAGGGCCTCAAAACACACGCAACAACATCGAAGCAACGATTCACACCTCAATTCGAACCCAATGAACTTTGAACTTTCAAATTTCCAAAACACTCACTGAAACATATCAAATCATCCCAGAATGAACTCAAAATTTGCACACAAGTCTCAAATGACACGACGAAGCTATTCCAACTCCCAGAACCAAAATCTAAATCTGATATCTTCAAAGTCAACTTCCGGTCAAGCTTATGAACTTTCCAAACCTTCAAATCTCCAATTTTCACCAATTAGTACCGAAACCTTCTAAAATCATCCAAATGCAAATCCGGGCAGACGCTCGAGTCCAAAATAACTATCCGGACCTAATGGAACCATCGAAACTCCGTTATGGGGTAAATTCTCAAAAAGTTAAACTTGGTCAAACCTTTCCAATTTGAAGTGTCTACTTGAGAATCATTCTTCTAAATCAATTCTGAATAACCTGAAAACCAAAATCGATTATTCACATAAGTCATAATATATCATACGAATCTGCTCATGCCCTTAAATAGCCGAGCAAAGTTCAAATGCTCAAAATCACCGATCGGGTCGTTACATCCTCCCTCACTTAAACATATGTTCGTCCTTGAACGTTCCCGGAGTTGTTCCAAAAACCATCAAAATTGCCGTACAACCTTACCATGCACATAGCCGAGGGTGATCCCATGTCACCCTATCCCATATAGGTCTGATAACACAACATGACTAAAATTCCTTCATCCCACCTAGCCCATAGGCCTTAGAATCCAATTTCTACATCCGGTATTTCAATAAGAATAGAATCTCGCATCAACACACTACATAAGTCTGAACAAGCTGTCGAGCCATAGTCATAACCCAAGTTGAAATCACATGATATACCACATAGCTCAAACACTCACAACGATAATTTCTAATCATAGAAACTGCTCAAGCATACCAATGCCGGTAATACACCTCATATCGAACAAAAGCCCAGCTCTAACACCTTCATATACTGCCAATGATGAAAGAAACACGCAGAAACCCATAACCATTAATCAGATCAACAAGATGTGAAACCCCCTCTCCTTCGATAGGAACTATAGTAAATTTCAAAGCCGATCAACATCAATATCCTTCCAAATATACCGAAATCAGATCCGACAACACCCATTCTAGGTCTGATGACCTCATTTCATCCATCACAACCACTCTAGTGACATGCCACATCAATATAATCTAACACCAAAACTCGTGCAATCTGTGCACCAATAAGTAATAAGCCAAGTGTACTAAAACATAGAAAATGACTCAAACGAGAGAATCGTCCCGCAAGCTCAACAATACCTCCACAACGAGAGGCTAAAAACCCATCACACGATGTAGAACACATGTACCACCATATCAGATCCCAACTCCACTACTAGAATGTGTAACACTTCTCTAATACACGATGATACCACGAGGAATACCTCTATAATCCTTCTGTGCCACAAAGAAAAATTTGAACATCCACAGTCGATCAACCAGGAGAGTGCCACAGAACCAATGAAGTATTCATAAATCAAAACACATAGCACCTTTTGAAATGTATACTCTCATCAAGACATACACAATAGCAACACCATTACCTAGTTATCTGAAACTGCCCATGTTGCCTAAGGATTTTATGACCTTCCCTTCAAAACCAAGTTGTGATCTTGCACCTGCAATTCTCAATACTACACAACTCCATATCCATTATGCCATCATATGAAAGATGCGAAAATCTCAAAACCAACTCTGAGTCGCAAGCAACTACATACTCGACTATCCAAGAACTTTCCAATTTATTTTATCTTGGAGGAATCACAATACACAACATGCCCCACACTCCAGTAGGAAATATACATATCAAATCATGGTAGAAACCATCAAGAACTGTTTGAAATATATTTGCACATAACTAAACCGTCAGTACTGAATCCCTCTAACTCAACCAAGCTACGCAGGTCGCCAAAGCCTAAGAGCATTGCCATGATTCACATCTAGAAACTCACCACATCATAAGCACCCAAAGAACTAATCTTACCCATTACCATAGCGATCCAACCTACTACCAGGCTATCCTATTTCTCCGAGTTCCTTTTGAATTACCTTCAAAATGATGCTTCACCTTGCCATAATACCGAAATCCTCAACCAAAACTCACCACGCGAGACCCTAGCATAAAACCACGCCGCCCTAAGGCTCATAAGCTGATGAATGTTCTCTTAAGCACCCCAAAGGTAACACAACTCAGATACTCATTCTGAAGAGATTTCCTATGAATTTAAGATATTCTTTCACTTTCCTGATACCGAAATGTAGAATCCACAATGATATAGAAATACTACGAGTCTCGACACCATCAAATGAAAATCTTAGCTTCTAGCCATATACACATCCTGAAGATTCCCAATTTTTACATATAATCTTGAATCCACTAGATACATTCTCGAGATTCATTTACTCTGCTCAAATCTCAATTAAACTGACCAAACAGACTGAACGACCTATGCCCCATAAGCACACCAATACCCAAGGGAGTAACCCACACCCCTAAGAGACTAAGCAATTCCTACCTCATGCACACTACATCCTTCACGAATAACAACTCAATCATTCAATGTTTCCCATATACATACCAAACATAATACAACCAGTACCAAAAAATTCCTTTACTCGAGTCATCCTCGATCTTAACCTCTACAAGTCATAAATGATTCACCGGTATACCTCCAATTGAAACCAATATAACACATAATTGTGCAATCAACTTATCAATAACAGGATACCCCACTTGGCTCAAAGCCATAGATCAAGACACACAATGATCATACTCTATTACTTCCACTATACCGCAGTGAGATTCAACTAAATCCTTCATAAGCTCAGGCAACGCAAACCATCTAATACTTTAAATTATTTGCAAATCTCACATTCCCCATGATAATAGTCAGGCCAAATTCCACAAGCAATCTAAACTCAAATTACAACATATATCATTCACTGGAAAAAAGAGAACTCCCTACAAGACGATATAAGGATCACACAACCTCAGGACACCCTGCAGGAAATAGCCCCACATGCTTAGTGTCACGACCCAAACCGATGGGCCGCGACGGGCACCCGGTACCTTACTCAACCGAGTACCAACATAACTTATCATACTATCATAGATAATTGAGCCGGTAGGCTTCCATGAGATAAGTACAATACAATGTGAGATATCAACTTATACATAAGACATACGGGCCTATAAGGCCAAATATCCACTCGTATATTGAACATAGGCCGACAAGGCCATACAATATTTTACGTACATGACATCTGTCTACAAGCCTCTAAGAATATATAATTTTCATAAAGGTCAGAACAGAGCCCTGCCATAAATCAATACACATCTAAATCATATTAACCAAATGTGCAACACCGAAGCAAATGGAGCGCACCAACATCTTCCACTGAGCTGATAGTATACTTGGAGGGCTATCGATCTGTCTATCGGGACCTGCAGACATGAAATGCAGTGTCCCCAGGCAAAAAGGACGTCAGTACGAATAATATACCAAGTATGTAAGGCACATAAATAAGTACATAACAAAGATGGAAGAAATATAGAGTAAATGACTCAACCTGTAAGTCTGGATAACTCTGTAAATCATGAAATAATTATAATGTCATGAATATGCGTGTGAATGTCATGTCGTGCATTGGTACATGTTTATAACATCATCATGCCTCTTAAGGGCATCCCATCATATCATATCGGCCACTGTGAGAAAAATCATCAATGTGTACCAGCTGATCAGGTGGTGGTGCGTATATAACGCCATAACCTTCCCATTCCCATATACATATATACACACGTATATAACACCATTTGGTCATGGATCAATGTGCATGTATAAATGCATGAAATGCATATGAAAAATGTTAATAAAATATCTCGATACGTCATAAGGCCATTATGCCTCTGCTTAATATCATGAAATAAACTTAACCAACTTATGTATTTCTTAGACCCATGAACAGATGATATAATAATAATTCAGATGGGGAATCAAGAATATAGACATGTGATGACCCAAAAGGTCATCTTATGAAACTAAAACCCTATTTTGGTCTCATTAGCCTTAAAAATATTAGTTTTTAATTACCTCAATTTGCGTGCATATCCTGGGCACGATACCGCAATGATTTTATGTGAAAATATATTAAATTATAAATTTTGAGAGTTTAATTTTATTTTTACTTGACTTTGGTCAACATTTTGAGTAAACGGACCCGGATCTATATTCTGATGATCCCGTAAGGTCCGCAGTAAAATATGGGACTTGGGCGTATGCCCGGAATGGAATTCTAAGGTCCCTAGCCTTAGAAATTAATTCTTGAAGAAAATTGTTTTTGCTGAATTATTAAGGAAATAAAGAAATGAAATAATGTGTGAAATTGTTAGTATCGGGTCCATATTTTGGTTCTGGAGCTCGGCACAGGTTTGTCATAGCATTTAAGTCCTATTTGTGAAATTTGGTGAGAATCGGAATTTATTTGACGTGATTCGGACGTCTGGTTGAGAAATTGTGAAAATGAAGTGTTCTTGAGGAAAATCATGAACTTCAGGTTAAATTCGTAGTTTTTGATGTTATTTTGATGATTTGATCGCACGAGCAAGTTCGTATGATGTTTTGAGACTTACGTGCATGTTTGGGTTGGAGACCCGAGGGCTCGGGTGAGTTTTATATAGGCCACGGAGTGATTAGAACTTAAGAAAAACTAACTGTGCATCTGGTGTTTTGCACAGGACTCTGATCTCGCAAATGCGAGATCAGGCTTCTCAAATGCGAAGTCTGCCGGCCTGGGAAATGCAACTATATTGTTGCAAATGCGAAGAAGTCCTGGGAAGGCCAACCTCGCAAATGCGAACCTTTGACCAGAATTGCGAAAGTCCCAGATGTCGCAAATGCGAAGGAAGTATGATATTAAAGGGTTCGCAATTACGAACCCCTGATCGCAATTGCGATAACTACAGTTTGTTTAGTCAGGTTTTAGACGGAATTTCCACCCATTTTTCAATTCTCTCAAACCCTAAACCTCCATAGACGATTTTCGAAAGACCCAAACTTCTCCAAATCATTGGTAAGTGATCTCTAACTAAATCCTTTCAATCCTTAACAACGTTTTACAAGATTTCATCATAGAATCTAGAGTTTCATGGCAAAAAATGGGATTTTTGAGTAGAACTTAAGAATTTCGAAATCTGAGAATTTAGACCTCGAATTGAGGTCGGATTCCAAAACCAATTGTATATTCGGGCTCGGGGGAGAATGGGCAAACGGGTTTTGGAATCCGACCTCGAATTGAGGTCGGATTCCAAAACCAATTGTATATTCGGGCTCGGGGGAGAATGGGCAAACGGGTTTTGGTCCGAACCTCGAGTTTAGACCAAGCGGGTCTGGGGTCGATTTTTTCTATTGATAGTAAAACCATGATTTTTCATTAAAGTTAATGTCTTTAGCCATAATTAATGATATTGAACCAATTGTGATTAGATTCGAGTGGGTTAGAGGCAAATTCTAAAGGAAAAGTTGTGCTTGAGCAGTGAATTGCTTGTGAAATTGAGGTAAGTGTTTGGTTTAACCTTGGTTTGAGGGAATATCAATCACCAACTTAAATGCAATGTGAATTTGTATGTGTGTGGTGTATAGGTGAGGTGACGAGTATCTATGCACCACTAAACTATCTGTTGAACATGATCCCTTCCCTGTTCCCAATTTGTTTGATTCCTGGCTTAATTGTTTTCATGAGTTTGATGCCTCCATGTCCACTTGTTTCATCAAATTGTTGTTAAATATTGTTTCACGTATTTGGAAGTGTTAGTTGATCCCTTGGCATCATTGTGGTATAAAAAGGGTTGAGCTGGTTGACAGTGTTTTACAATACACACGGTTGGTTTCATTGTGAAATGATAATTGATGAAGTTCATGAATAGTACAACTTTCTGCTTACAATTGTTGAGACATAAATATTGTGAAAGGATTTGGCCTAAATTCTGAAATCATTTTATAAATAAAGAGATGTGATTGTCCAGTGGGAGCGAGTTGCACGCCGCAACAAGGAGTAATAAGGGAGGACAAGTGGGATCGGGTTGCACGCCGCAACAGGAAAAATAAGGGTGACAAATATAGGGAGGAACAATAAGGGTGGATAGGTGGGAGCGGTTTGCGTGCCGCAACAAGGTGAAATAAGGGAGGATATTCATGTTTTACTGATTTTAAACACAAAGACTGGAATACTCACTATTTTGTTGTTGTCGTTTCATATTCTGCACTTACAGTTATTTTAAATTGAGACTTGGAGATTTTCGTGAGGATTGGTTAAAGTTGAGATCTGGAAAAGTTAACCGAGTTGTTTTTTTTTTGTTTATTTGTTGCAAGTACTATTTAATTGTTACTATTTCCTTCTTGCTTTATTATACATTGTATCTAGGTTATGTTATAAATGCCCCACCATAGCCTCGTCACTACTTCGTCGAAGTTAGGCTCGGCACTTACCAGTACATGGGGTCGGTTGTACTGATACTGCACTCTGCACTTTTTGTGCAGATCCAGGTACCGGCTAGAGCTAGGTGAAAGTAGTAGCTGATATCATTCACACGGAGACACGAGGTAGATCTTCTAGCATCCAAAGATTCCTGGAGCCTTCTCCTTATTAGTTATTTACTGTTTCATTTCATTCAAAACAGACATATGTTTTCTTTCAGCCAAATACTTGTAATATTCTTTAGTAGTTCATGAATTGTGACACCAGACCCTGGGTGGTTATATAGTTAGTATTAGCTCGAGGTTCGTTTCATCTTATAGAATATTATTCCTAATTGCATTTTTTGGAAAGTATTAGATTTCCTTCTTATTTTAAATTGCTCTATTGTGTTTAAGCAAACTTTTAAAAGAAAATGTTGGTTAAGTTCTAACATTGGCTTGCCTAGCAATTATGGTGTTAGGCGCCATCCCAATCCCGTGGGTTGGGAATTTGGGTCGTGACAAGTTGGTATCAGAGAATTAGGTTGCATAGGTCTCACAATTCACGAACAAGCTTAATAGAGTCTGAAGGATCGGTACAGAGACGTCTATACTTATCTCTCAGAGGCTATAAAGTTAGGAAAAAACTCCTTTTCTTTCTACTCTGTCGTGCGATTATTCTTATCTCAAATATTGATTGAACTCTTCTGTTTTCTCGCAGATGGCGAGAACACGTGCTTCTTTTTCCACTGACCAACAATTAGGTCCTCCAGCAGTATCAGCTCCTACAAGGGGCAGAGGCCGAGGCCATGCCAGAGGCCGAGGCAGGGCCAGGACTCAGGCCATTGCTCAGGAAGGAGCCTTAGCTACGCAGCCTCAGATAGAGATTGATGAGGGGGCTCTAGCTCAGACCGTTCCAGCGGGAACAGTTCAGGTCCCATAAGGGTTTATTGCTACCCCGGTGCTCCAAGACGCTTTGGTCCGATTAGTGGGCATTATGGAGAGTGTAGCCCAGACTGGCGCACTCCCCGTGGAAGCAACCGTATCTCAGGCTGGAGTAGGGGTCCAGACTCTTTCTACCCACACTCCTGAGAAGAATACTCCCCAGATTCAGACCCCAGCAGCCAACCCAGTTGGGGTAGTTCAACCAGTTACTGTAGCACCGCTTGTTGATCGGGAAGCTATGTCCGTAGATGCTTTGTGGAGATTGAACAGGTTCATCAAGATTTTCCCTGTTCATTTCAGTGGTGATATCTCAGAGGATTCTCAAGAATATATTGACAGCTGTCATGAGGTTCTTCGGAACATGGGTATTTTGGAGACCAATGAGGTCGACTTTGTTTCTTTTCAGATGACTGGTTCCGCCAAGAAATGGTGGAGGAATTATTTGTTGACTAGACCAGCCGGATCACTTGCTCTGACTTAGGATCAATTTTCACATCTCTTTTTGGAGAATTTTCTTCCTATCACTACTAGAGAGGAGCACTGCCGCCAGTTTGAGCGTCTTCAGCAGGGCAGCATGACTGTCACCCAGTATGAGACTCGATTTGTGGATTTGGATCGGCATGCTATTCTTTTGTTGCCCACCAAGAGAGAAAGGGTCGGGAGATTTATTGAGGGCCTTGCTCAGCCGATCAGATTGCAGATGGCTAAGGAGACAGGAAGCGAGATTTCCTTTCAGGATGTGGCCAATGTGGCCAGGAGAGTTGAGATGGTTCTTGGACTGGGAGGTCAGGGTTCGGACAAGAGACCTCGCTATTTTGATAGATTCAGCGGTGCCTCATCTGGAGGAGGGGATACTCAGGGTAGAGTCCATTCTTCCAGGCCATTTAATTCAGCACTCCAGACATCCTATGGTGACTCAGGTGGTTGTGGCTCTTACTTCCCTTATTTTGATCAGCCAGCCCCTATCACCTCCCCTTCAGAGTTATTATCGTGGTCAGCCGGCTAGTCAGGGTCAGCCTCAGTATCAGGATGGGTTTTATGATTGTGGTGAGTACAGGCATATTCGGAGAACTTGTCCAAGATTTTTGGGTAATTAGCCTCAGGATCAGAATTCTCGTGCTATAGTTCCAGCACCAGCTGCCCAACCAGCCGGGGGTAGGAGTCAGGTAGCCAGAGGTAGAGGTCAGAATGTTAGAGGTGGAGGACAGCATGCTAAAGGTGGAGGCCAGCCAGCTAGAGGTGGAGGTCCACCTATTAGAGGTCGTCCCAGAGACACGGTTCAGGGTGATGGGGCCCTGCTCCGATTGTATGCATTTCATGCCAGACCCGAGGCGGAGTCCTCCAATGTTGTTATCACAGGTACTATTTCAGTTTGCAATAAAGATGCTTCAGTTTTGTTTGATCCAGGGTATACTTATTCTTATATGTCATCCTATTTTGCCTCGTATTTGGTTGTGCCCCGTGATTCTTTGAGTGTCCCTGTTTATGTGTCTACGCCGGTGGAGGATGCTATTGTTGTAGATCGTGTGTACCGTTCGTGTATGGTCGTTATTGAGGGTCTTGAAACTAGTGTAGATCTTTTGCTTCTTGACATGGTCGATTTCGATGTCATATTGGGCATGGATTGGTTGTCACCTTATTATGTCATCTTGGGTGGTCACGCCAAGACAGTTACTTTAGTTTTGCTAGGGTTGCCTCGATTGGACTGGAAAGGGACTCATGGTCATTCTCCCAGCAGAGTGATTTCTTATACCAAGGCTCGTCGCATGGTTGAGAAGGGGTGTTTGGCTTATTTGGCTCATATTCGTGGTTCTAATGCCAAGGTTTCTTCGATAGATTCGGTGCCTATTGTTCGTGAGTTTCCCGAGGTGTTTCCGGCAGACTTGCCGGGGATGCCACCCGATAGGGATATTGATTTTTGTATTGATGTAGCTCCGGGAACTCAACCCATTTCTATCCCTCCATACCGGATGGACACACCAGAGCTGAAAGAATTGAAAGAGCAGTTGCAAGACTTTCTTGATAAGGGTTTCATTAGACCTAGTGTCTCGCCCTAGGGTGCACCGATTCTGTTCGTAAAGAATAAGAATGGATCTATGAGGATGTGTATAGATTACCGACAGTTGAATAAAGTTGCTATCAAGAATAAGTATCCGTTACCGAGGATTGATGATTTGTTTGATCAACTTCAGGGTGACAGTGTGTTTTCAAAAATTGATCTGAGATCGGGCTACCATCAATTGAAGATTAGAGCATCCGATGTCCCTAAGACAGTCTTCCGGACGAGATATGGGAATTATGAATTTTTGGTGATGTCTTTTGGCTTGACTAATGCCCCAGCAACATTTATGTACTTGATGAATCGGGTTCCAAGCCTTGCCTGGATTCCTTCATAATTGTGCTCATTGATGACATTCTAATATACTCCTGCAGTCAGGAGGAGCATGAGTGGCACCTCCGGATAGTGTTTCAGAATTTGACAGATAGTTAGTTGTATGCTAAATTTTGAAAGTGCGAGTTCTGGTTGAATTCAGTAGCTTTCTTGGGTCACATCGTATCAATAGAGGGTATTCAGGTAGATTCTAAGAAGATAGAGGCAATCAAGAACTAGCGTAGACCCACTTCATCCATGGAAATCATGAGCTTCTTGGGTTTGGCGGGTTACTACCATCGTTTTGTGGAGGGGTTCTCGTCTATAGTGTCGCGCCCCCTTTTTCTCGCGAAATAGGGTTTCGGCATTTTGGGATTACTCATTTCCTTTTGGGAAGGGGTATGGAATTTGAATAGTCGCCACCTAACGGATTAAGGTGCTTTAGGGCACCTAAAGCAAATAACTCATAAACTGATTTACATTACCAGAGATTGGGTAAGGGCTCGAAATTACCTTGAGGGGAAGGTTTTAGGCACCTCTCGAGGTCCACAACGGTGGGTCCCAGCCAAACTCAATTTAAGCGAATTAGTCTTTAAAGAAAAATGAGACAAACTGATAGAGATTACTTTAAAACGAAAATTAAAGGGGTCCAAGGTTTATTAGCCTATAGGATCACTTCTATGAAATACTCAGTAACCTTCCTCAAATAGAGGTGTTATGCGTAGCATTAGCCCACAGATCATCATCTCCTTTACTACCCAAGTACAATTTCCTTAATTATTATCTAAACGTTCTAATAGTGTCGAGTACGTACCTTATGTGTGCATTACCCGTCCTTTACCTATGGCCTTGGAGGTGCTTAGGGCCTCTATTTAAGGTGGTTCTAGACTCACCTATGGTGATTAAAAGGAGAAAACTAGGCGTCAAACAAAAGAAAATTGGACTATCACATAAGGAGCAATTAAAGGGCTCAGATTTACCTCCACAAGTAAACAAACAATTGCACGCCTCAACCAACAGTTTTAAAGGACTTAAAATCCTATAGCAGGATTTCTAGATGAGCACAAAGCAGAATATGCAGCATTTTATTAAGACGAGGCAGTGAATACCTAATCAGTTTGCCTACTGATTTTATTACCTACTGGATCTAGGTAGTTTGTAGGTAGTCAAACAAACACAATTTTAAAATTCAGAACTTTAATCAACCTACAGGTCCGCCTAGGTGATAACTGGGCAAGATCCTATAGACATAGTTTCTAAGCGTGAATCAGACCATAATAATAAACTAGTGATTGACTTATAACAAGCAGGTTTTTATCTGTTTAGACCCTATAGGCATGTTGTCTATGCATAGAAAATGATCACAAGCATTACTTCAGGACATATAAACATAGAAATTGAGTTTACATACTTATCTCTACAAACATGATATCTAAGTGTCCAACCGTTTTTATACTTATTCCTTATAGACATGACGGCTAAGTGTTCATGCTGATTTCAAATATGATTTCCTATGGACATGATATCTAAGTGAGCAGAATGTTATACGAGTTTGATAATACCCAAAGAAGATCCTATAGGCATGGTTTCTAATGCACATTGAGACTTGAATATATGCATGAACATGAATTTTGATACAAAATTGATAAACGTCCCATAACAGGATTTCTAGGATGTAAAGTGGAAATTCAGGACAAATAATGAGATAAGTCCTATAAGCATGATTTCTAATGCATATAAAAAATCACAAAAATCCTATAGGCATGATTTCTAAAGCGTATAAATAATCACAACAATCATATAGGAGTGATTTCTACCCGATCCCAACAAAGATATATAAAAATTCCTTCCAGCTTTACTAATAACCCCAATATCTATTTTTACAAGAATTATTATTACAGACCAGATATAAATGAATTAAAGAATGAAATTACTACGATATAGGGAGCCTGGATAGGCCCAATAGTAAACCTGGAGATCTAGTCCTTCAACCAAATCTGAAGTGTGCCAGTAACTCATAATACACCAAATGCGCTTTTGGTGTGTCAAAGTTCCTAAGGGCCTCAGGGACCTCGGGAAATGCTCCCACCAGAACCTTTTCAAAGAAATAATTTTTGTGAACAAGTTTGGAAAATCCAGCCCCAGTGCGTCAGAGTTCGGAAGAGTCTCATGGACTCCTAGGCAGTGCTCACACTAGAGGGGCCGCACCCTAGATATCTAAGAGTAGGAGTTGAAAATAGTATATAAAAGTAGGAGATAGGTTAAGAAAAACAGTTTGAACTTTTTAAAAGTGAATAGGAACAAACAGAACCACTTTAGCACATTGAGTTCAAACATGTATTCCAATAATCAAACAATCACAACAAGAGTAGGAACTCCAGAACTAACGACAGGGTTAGCCAGGTTTTGCACAGGGCCCACAACTGAATCCAAATAAGGGTTTGCATTGCATAGGTTGGTTTAGTTCATTAACTCTTACTAGGTGAGCATATAAACATGTACAAAACGAAGAGAAACATGCTGAAATCAAAATGACTGGTCAACTACCATACAGAACAGGGTGAGGCAGTGGGAATTAGACATGCTAGTTTCAGGTGTCGTGGGCAAAACAGAGACATGCTAGAACAGGAATTAAGTCATCATAGGGAAAAACAGAAACATGTTGAGGCACCTACCACACAGCCATATGGGACAAAGAAGTAACAAGACTAAAACATACTGGTTGAAATAAACAAAAAACATATAATGAACATGCACATATTGAGGTTCAGAGTGAACTAATCATGTAATTCATAGAGAATAGGAACTGAAGCACAGTAGTTGAGAAAGAGACGACTAGGAGACCAGTACCAAAACAGAAGTATATTGAGACACATAGCACATAGAAGAGGTCATGATAACAGAAATAGGGACATACTGGTTAAGAGCAATAAACATGAAGGCATAGGTCTAACTACATATGATAACAGAAGTAGTCGTGCTGAGCAATAAAAAGGAAAGACATAGGTCTAGCTACACAGAAGTAGTCATGCTGATTAAGAGCAATAAACAGGAAGCACATAGGTTTAACTTCATAGCATATTGAATGATAATAGGAGTGGAGACATACCAGTTAAGAGATAGCAAACAAGAAGGTGAAAGTATGCTAATTCCAATAGTCTAGCCTTGCCTTTCAGCCGGCTAGACAACGCAACAAACACAAGTAACAGAAAGATTTGCAATAGAGAGTGTGTATGAATAATAGTAAGAATTATGTGTGTAGGTGTAACTTTCTGAGTGTGTTCGTGTCTTTGAAAGAAATCAGAATGGAGTTATATAGCATTCAGCAGAGAAGACAATTAAGGCAAGAAAATTAGAGTTCACAACTAAGGCAAGAAAATACAATCGACCAGTTAATTGGGGGCTAAAATGAACCAAATAATTCAATAGGATCCGGAAAACAATCCCCCCCCCCCAAATTGGGTGGAATCAATTAACAATTCAGTTAGGGATTCAGTAAGGTAAATAAATCAATCAAAGATCGTCTAGAAGTCAATTAAATCAGACTAATAAACTAATTAAGGCAAGTAGTACCATTGTTGATACCCAATTTTTCCTCAAACTATTTTAAAATTTTCATATATACCTTCAAAATCACTCTTTATAATAACTGATATTTTTCCGAAATTTTTCATATTTTTATTAAATTCTTTTCCAATTTATTCAGTATTTTTATATTCAATAATTATTCATAAATTTTATTATAAATAATTTCAAAATATTTCCTAGCAATATATCATTTTTAATCCTATTAGGATTTGATTAGTTCACAAATTATCCAATTTGGCATTATTTGGCTATAATTACAATAATTTTGCAATTATAGCCTAATTGTACATTTTTATGCCATTTTAATTCAATAGTTAGTCATTTTATATTTTAAATATTAGTTAATTACCTTAATTTCACCTATCTAGCCTTATTTTCATTTCATATGATTATTAGCTATATTTATTTAGTATTTATCTAATTTTAATGGGTATTTAACAAATAGCCATTCTTTATTTAAATTCCAGCCTAAATCAAACCTGGTCCTAACCCAACTAACCCCAGCCCAAACCAAATTCCTACCCGGCCCAACCCCACGACTAATCTAAGTCGTTGATCAATTTAAATCAACGGCCCAGATTAGTGTTACCATAATTAAACCTAGGAGACTATCCCCGACCCCTCATTCACTCGGTTTCTCTATCTCTCTACTCTCTCTCTCTCTCTCTATCTCTCTAACTCTCTAGAGACTTCCAGCCTCCTCTCCACCTCCGATGAGGCCCTTTATCTTCTCCGGCCACCTCTCCATCGAAAGCCATGGAATCCTCACCACCCTCCTGCCTCATATGGTTCCTTTACGACCGGTGTTGCTATCCCTAAGGTCTTCAAGAGACATGGTTCACTCTCCTACCCCCTGGGCCTGTTCTCACCATTCTCCGGCCACCTCCAGCCGTCCAAGTAAGATCTATGAATTTTGGGGTTTAAACTAGTAATGTTTGGAGGTTTTCTTATCTTTCTGGGTTCTCTTTGAAACCCTAAATGTTTAAAAACTCTCCCGATTCTTTAGATCTATGGTAGATCTGGGTGTACCATGAGTTACTATGCTATACCTCTTAAAGGTTTTCTAATTTTCCCAAAATGGCTTTTCATCTTCAAACTAGGGGTCTTAAACCCCTTTTCAAAAACCGCTTTTTCTCCTGATTTTTTGTATTAGCTATGATTCTCTATGTTTAAAACGTTTCTTAAGCCTTCTCCTCTATTCGAGTTATTCTGTTGAAAACCCTAATTTTTCTTAGTTCTAATCATAGGGTTCTGAGTTGTTTCTGATGATATGTTCTATTATGTTTACTGTTTTCTCCTACAAATTCCATGATTTTGTGGTTTTACCCCAGGTTTACCTATTAGGGTTCCTGACTATTCACTTTTTTTTCCTATATCATGTTTGTTCTGTCGATTCGTACTGTGTTTTATATGAATCCCTAACCTTTGCATGATTTTACCTTACCAGTCTTCTTGAGGTTCTGATTTTTGTCTATTATATGTTATTGTGCTTATTCTCATAATTTGTGATAAATCAGTGCTATATTTTCTAATTTTTGAATCCCTGATTCCTTGTGATTTGAGACCTTACGGATTAATTTCCGACCTTAGTCCATTTTTTACCTTGTTACATGATTTATTTTCTGTTAATTGATTCCCATTCCCTTAACTAGAGTCTGTGAACCTAGCCTCTATTGTATGTTTGTACTGATTTGAAATTGTTTCCTTATATGCCATATGCATGTAACATATGAGAACTTTCCTTATTTGTTGTTTTGCCTGCTAGTCGTTTGAACTCAATCCCTTCAATTAAGGGACACTTATGCTAATTTCACACTATTTTGAATATTCCTCTAAGCTACATATGGTACCTTTCCTTATTCATTGTCTGATAATGTCGTTTGAACTCAATCCCTTCAATTAAGAGATACCTATACTGATTGTGTACTGATTGATGTTCAGTCCCTAATAACTGAATTATTTTGATTTCCTGCCTTATTCACTACTGGTTTTCAAAATCTATATACACACACTACTCTTTAATTAAGAAAACACGAACATAGACCTTGTTCTATTCTCTCTTGCTCTCACACACACACACAATCTACTATTCTTCTCTCGATTGTTTGCTATTGCTAGTCGGCTAGAAGCCAAGACTAGCTATTCTACTTGCCTCCTATTCTGTATTGCTTTCTTCAACTGGTATGTTTCTAGTTTATATTTAAAGTCTACAAAACAACATGTTTCTCTGGTTATTACGATGCATCCTGCTTCTGGTTTCCTTTTACTTATGGTTATGTTGTCCTACTTGCAACTAGTTTCACATATTATGTTGTTTGGTTCTGGGTATCTCCTCCCTTATATCCTCAGCATGCAATCCCTAGGATACTATAATTGCGATGTATGTTACTTAACATGTGTTTCTTAAATCTATGTGTAATTATGTCCTACCCTCTCCCAGTACTCCCTCGAATCTGATTATGTTTAGATTTTGGCATGAATTCTTGGTGACTAACTGTGTTGTTTCAGACTCAATACTAGTCTGTGACACTCTAATACTTCTCTAATGCTAATATGTTTCTATGTGTCCCCAATCCCCATTGTCCCTGAGTGAAATCTATGCTTGAATGTGTTGAACCTGTGCAGTTGTTTGCTGATTTTCTAAAGATGTTTACATTATATTCAAGCTGTTTCATTACTGATCAAAACCTTTTCAGAAAACTTCTTTATTTACTGAATCAATCCAGTACTGTTTTGTGTCAAAACCTTTCAAATCTATCTCCTTCACTTCACTTAATTCCTAGACCTTTAAATCCTGCCCCCTCAGTGTGAGCACTGCTTTGGGACCTTGAGTTCCCTCTGAACTCTGACACACTGAGGCTTGTATTTCCACACTGCACATGTTTAACTCCTGGTTACTAAGTCTGGGTGTAAGTGTTGCCCGGGAGCCCTTGAGGTCCTTAGGGAACTTTGACACACCCAGACTGTGAAAAGGCTATGAATACCATATGGCAATGAGGTTTAGAGGATTTGGGCCTAATTGAAGGCTCCCTATAGAATAACTTCTTATTTTTCACTTCTGGTTGTGTAATTCATAATCCTTGGCCTGTAATAATTTGTAAATAATTCTGGGGCTGGATAGTAAAACAGGAGGGGTAACTATGCATGCCTAGATATTACAAGGGTAGAAACCATGTTAGGTTTTTATTCCCTATCTGTGCAATAGAGATCATGTGTAGGTTCATGTGTCCATGCATTA